>JANAVB010009198.1:26157190-26327190 GCA_029216955.1 Iris pallida | reverse complement strand
AAACAGGTCGTAAGTCGGTCCAAACGCCCTTGTTGGGAGGCGAATCATCGTCAAACCAACGACAGTTTAAGAAAATTGTTTAAACAACTTTTTAGACAATATGTAGGGCTTCCTAACCTAATTTGTAGTTTCGAATTTTATCTACTGTGTGCATAGAAATCAGTTTCCAAAGTTAGAGAAAAATCTGTTTTCAAAATATAGAAATCGCTCCACACGACGTGCGTCACGCCAATCCGGATGACGTGGTCGCACACCGTAAGCATCGAAAGCTGCATAACGGCTTTGTGGTCGTGTGGGCTTTGACAGAATTCAAATTGGTCGCGTGTGCGCGACGAATTTGATGCGTATCCGTCGAAATTTACCGTATCGTGCACATTACAAATTTCTCAATTACTTTGTGCACACTCGTCTGATCGAGATGAAACTTATGCCAACAGAACCGTATCATTTTTTTGGTCCTGTATGCCAAGTTTGGTCCGATTCTGAGACCGTTGATAAAATTGTCGTTTTGCGGGCCCCACGGTCTCACTCAACGGGTGATTTTGTGCACGGCCTGCCGGAATCCAACTCTGGACATACGGTTGGGTTTGTATCGGAAAACCGGATCCGTAGACATGTAGTTTGACGACTTTAGAGACCGTTGACTCTGGCACGCTTTTCGGTGCAAAGCGGGTCCAACGGCGGACGCTGTTTTTGCCCGAAATTACCGTTTTGCCTCTGAGTCCAGAATTGGACGTAAGGACAGGCAATCATAGCTAATTGGACTATTCTGAGATCATTGGTATTGTTTATTTCAGCTTCCGGGGACTGTTGTACGGGTTTTGACTATAGTGGCACATTGAGTAGTTCAGATTGTCGGTTTCACCAGCAAAGGACCACAGGCGAGTACAGTTTATTGTCTGCATTTCGATATTAATTTTTACTATATTTCATTGATTGGTCATTGGTTATGTGATTATTTTTCTATTATAAATTGTTGAGTCGGAAATGAGAAGTACCAAAGATATGTGATCTGACCATAGCCCGTGTTAGACATTGTAGTCCGTGTTTATTTTCTGCAAGTAGTGTAGCCCGTGTTTATTTTCTGCAAGTAGTGTAGACCGTGCTTACTTTTCTGCAAGTAGTGTAGACCGTGCTTACTTTTCATGCAAGTAGACCTCGTAGACCGTACGGTGTAGTACCCCAGACCGATCACATATCAAAGGTACTTCTAACAGTGGAGAAAGTATATAAGTCTATTTATTTACTATTGATTTTTTGTCTATTCTTACGGCTTTACTGTTTATTTTCAAAACTCATGATTGATGTCTAACCTTTGTCTTATAGTCATTTTCTTTATTTGAAATTGCATTCAGTGAATTGTGCTCGTTCCATTCCTGACTGGAAACAAACATTTTCAGGTTAGCCGTGGATTCACTTAGCTTGGGGATGACGGGAATACTTGCAGACAAAAGCCTAGAGACTAGCTAGATAGTTGAGTTGTAGTCATTCATTTATTTGTACAAGTTTATATTTTTCTACAGATGTAAAACTTGTGCTTTTGTAAATTAAATTAATTTTGTGAATGAACATTATTTGTGAATTTGATCTTCATGGCCGTGACAGCGTACTACCGCCGACACTGCGGCGTAGGCTGGCTTGGACACGTCTCGTATCCGTGAAAAAAAAAACGGGTGCGGGTCGTGACACCATGACATTTGAGGGCATACATCAGCATTTATCTGCTTTACACGTCTCGATGACGGACATGGCTCGCGAGCGTGAGTTCCGCGACGTCACTCGTTATCAAGCGATTGCAAACTCCTTGGCTGATCTTCGTTTCACTCAGACTGGTCATTCAGCCGGTTCCATCCCTCGAGATCCAGCTTTTTCGGGTTACCGCTGTGAGGATGAGGCTGTCCATGCCTACTTCCAGCCAGGTAACGCCTATGATTGGTATCGTGCACCTCGTGACTACATTGGTGAGTTCTATGCTGGCGTCCCTACTCATCCTTCTGGCGCTGGTACTTCTGGTGCTGGTCCTTCAGGACATGCTGGTCGAGCTGATGTTGGTGATGACGAGGATAGTGATGAGGAGATGTGATTTGATTTTTTTAGTGACATTCTATTGTATACTTGGAAATGCTCCAACATTCCAAGTTTTTATCAGTATTTTTTTTATCAGTACTTTCTACTTATTATCAGCACTTTGTAGTTTGTTTCAGTACTATTATCATTCATGGACATGTTTATGATGTTTCAGTTATGGCATTTCAGTTTATTTCAGCACTTTGGTTTAATTATTAGCACTATCTCTTTATACTGCTTCTTCATTACAAACTGCCTGTGAAATAGCATGCCTGAATTTTTTTAAACAATACATGCCTGTAATGATAATCTGTAGAAACAATACATGTTGTAATGTGTTTTTCATATTTTTTTATGTTTTCTCACTACTTGTTACTTATGCATTGATTGCGGGGGAGCCTTCTCTTGTGCAATTATTTTGCTAAGTGACAAAGGGGGAGAAAATTAAAGATCTAACATTTCTTTTGAGATAATACATGATATGAACTACTTCTACTTTTTGATATTTTTTTGAACAAGCTTAGCTTAATGTTATATCATTCATAGTTTGTCAATTATCAAAATGGGGGAGATTGTTGGCCCATTGGTCATATGGTCAACCTGATTTTAATAATTGATCAAACTCTGTCTGGATATACGAAGCTAGTCGGAACATCTAGGATTCTTGGACATGATCAAGATTGGCTATCCACTCCATTCAAGACCGAAGATCTGTTTGCCTACTCGAGTCTGTAATTCCTTATGCAATGTATTTTTCATTTTATTTGAGTCTAGAAATATGTTGTACATCGAGTCGTACTGGCAAATAGACTATCCCTAAATGAGTTCAAAATGTTTTTAAAAGACCTCTCAAAAAGGTTTACAAAAAGGTTTTCAAAAAGGTTTTCAAAAATCACCAAAAGCTTTTTCAAAAACTCTAACTAAACCCTGACTTAACCCTGACAGAACTCGGACCGAGTTCGGCCAGAGTTCGGCCAGAGTTCGGTTGGTGGTCGTTGTGATTTTGAATCTTTGGAACTTGGTCCTCCTGCAGTTGCGGATTTGACCGAGATTTGCTCAGAGTTCTGCCCGAATTCTGCCCGAATTCTGACAGAAGTCTGCCTTTGGAATTCCTATAAATAGAGAAGGATTTCGATCATTTCAACTCACTCATTCACTTTCAATCTTCTCTCTATCTAAAGCTTTCAGTCTTCCAAAGAGTTTTCTAGAGCTTTCAATTTCAGATCTCAAGCCAGTTACAATCCTATAGTCAATTTGCCAGTGCGATACGGTCTAGAAGTTTCTGAGAGATTGTAATCAGAAGGCTTGATTGAAGAATACCTCTTCACATTTGAAGTTGGACGAGTTCTTCGTATCAAAGCTCGCGTTGTAGAAGTTGCAAGGACTTCGTAAGAAAACTTGCGGTTTTTCCAATAGTGGATTCAACTGGTAGCAAGAGTTCTACCGACTGGATTAGTCCTCAACAGAGGGATACCAGTATACATCGCTGTCTTTGCGTTTGCTCTCTTAACTCTATCTTTACTTTATTTCAGTTGTGATTAAAATTCTGTGATTGTGCTGCTAACATTTTTAATTAGCATTATTCCGCTGCCAACTCTATTCACCCCCCCTCTAGAGTATTACGCTTTACGATTTCGTTCCTACAGAATGAACTATCTGGATTTCTCCAGAAGCTGCTTCACCGCATCGAGTTGGTTGGGGCAAGGCTCTGCTCGTTAACGCTATGGAGAAGAAGGCCGCTCACATCTGAGGGAGAGTGACCAAAAGAATGGTGAGGTTTAAAAAAAATCTATTGGGTCGGGTAGTATATATGGATCTTATCGGGTCGGGTAGTACACCTAAACATGAGTTATGGGCTTCCTTGAACAGATATGATGTGGCTCTCTTAAGGATTTGGCTATTAGAGCTTGTGGGCTAATTAGATTTTATTCAATAACAGTTGGATCCAGTAAAGGGCTTGGTTCTCAATTGCTCTATAAATGGTTAAATAAGGTTTGATAGAGAAAACAGATGGCCAGATCTTAAGTGTAGGCGTAGCTTCCTAATGGAGTTGTGGGCTCTTGGGCTTAAGTAAACTTTGGGCTTTGGCATAATTGACTTAGGCTTAGTCCCAAGTGGGCTGGGTTCTAACAAATAGGTTATGATCTATTCTTAAATGAGTGGGCTTTAAATATATGGTTTGGCCTACACACAAGTTTAACAAATATGTTTGGTTGTTCTAAATTGACGGGCTATGGTCTTAAAAGGTTTTGATTTACTACTATTCTGTAAATGAGTAACTAAATAGCTACATAAAATATTAAATGAAAATGACTGAATTGTTATTAGGGAAAGTAGGTTTACAAATCTACCCACCTTAAAAAATTGTGTCCTTGAAATTTAAGAAATGATACGATTTAGCACGATAATCAAATGATTTGAAATGATTTGGCACGATTAAGCATGGTCAAGGGTCAAATTTAATCATAGCCAATCGAATAAAAACATTCAGGCACGATTAATATTTTAGGTATGAAAATATAATCGTATAAACGTGATTATAAAAAATTGTTTGGATACGACCAAGATTGAAATCATTTTAGAAACGATCATATAGTCACGGTAAATAAAAGCATCTAGTCATGACTAATTGGTTATAGTCAACATCATTTACGTACGATAGAATCAAGTTAGGTATACTATCAAAAATCAAAATTTAGGTACGATCAAACATAGAATTTAAACTCCTAAGCATTATCAAATATAGAAATGATGGGATCAAAATCAGGAATTTAGAAATAGCGTAAATTGGTATCATCAGGAATCAATTTAGGCATGAGCAAAATCAAATCAAATTCTAGAATGGGATCAAAAAATGATCAAAAATTAAACCGTTTAGGCATGATCTGATTTATCAAATAAAGTCCAACTTCGATCATGTTTAGACATGATCAAGTCATGATAAAAAAAAATTAAGATATGATCAAAGGTCTAGTCATGACCAAGAGAAACAAACTCGTTCAGGAATAATCAATGCCAAAATAGGCACGATTAAGATTAGATGGAAAATCTAGTCACGATCGAAAATCATATATGCACGATTTAAGAGTCGTTTGTCGAGATATGATCAGAATTCAAAATTTAGGCACGATAATGAAGATACTCAAAATAATATAATCAGGACCAAGATAGAAATGAAGTCTGAAAATATATTTCCACAGATAAAAATTACGAAGATAAGGAAACCGAAAGGTGATTCAAAATGAAATATGTAGGACACAAAAAAATTATCTCATTAACACTCTGCAGACCAATCTTCTAAGTTTGCTAGCTAACTCAGTACCAAGAAAACTAAGGTAACTACCCAGGTACTATAATAAATCCTACTTGAGATCAAAGAATATATCCAAATCAATTAAATCAAATTTTGTTAAGTCATTCCATATAATTTACAGTTTTGTTTAATCAAACCATTTCTTAGACATCTACTTCCATTTCTCCCATTTTTGACTTCATTGAGGTTACAAATCTCAATTGTAGAAAATTTTCTACTAAGTCAATCCATGATATCTGTATTCGAAAATCTCAATCCTCGAAAGCTAGTGACTACTTACTAATCAAATTTGAAAATCTTCTTATCGTCATATCTCAAAAATGAATATGATCTAATTGAATTCCCAACCTTTAATCTTTCAGCAAAATCTAAACTCAACGGTCCTTCTTTTCTTTAATCAGTATCCTACTATTCCAAGAGTTGTATGCCAATATTCTTCCTTATTACTTCGACACAACGGTTCCTTCCAGAATCTATTAATCCTTCTATAGTCGTATACATCCAATCTTAACTTGATCCTCATATTCTCAAGTTTCCAAATTTACTTTCCCTGTAAAAGAACCTGATCAAATCTCAATATTTTACTCATAGATTTTTCGTTCCTTTCATATAATTCCATTTTCTTGGCCTTAGTCATAAAAGCTAAAACATCATACTTCTTTATGAATTCGATATTACTTCTAATAGTTCTGTCATTCCTCCTGAACAAGCCATAAGCTCAAAAACTTCTCAACTTATTATCACACTTGTCTACTCATGGTCTTATTCTACTACTTTCTATCCTTACTTGTCTAACCTCATTGGAATACTATGGATCCCAAGGATACCCTTACTAGAGCTAATAGGGTTGGTAGATAAATATCTATTCTCCTCTGTATACTTAATGATATATCCATAGTCAACCACAAAATGTATATTAGCTATCCAATACACAGCTATTTGCAAAGTATTTATATATATAGCTATCGAAGATGTGTAATTATCAACAAAATATAAAACAGACCTGAGTTTGAGCTGTAAAAGAGATTATTCAAAAAGTATTTGAAATGGTCTTAATGGACCCTGGGGAAAGTCAAGTAAAATTCTAGAGGAATCCTTATTCCTATTGGCTATGATATCAAAAGTGATCTATGGAAGTTAATGGGAATAGAATATTCAGGTTAGAATAAAATCAAACAGATCAAACTAATTCCAGCATGGTTTTCCAATGGTGATAAGAGCCCAAAAATTTAGAACATGGATATAGTCTTTATAGTATCTGGTACCCAAGCAAATCTAGAATCACTTTATCTAGAATTCATGTCCTGCCAGTGTACACATGGCTGCAGTTAACTCTTGGCTGAGTGACTCAAAGAATGATAGATACCAAATAATCTCCCAACTTTACCAATTTTGATTGATATGGACAGAACAACTTCAAGTGATCGAAACATGAAGTCTCTAGGGCATAGTCTCAAAGTATCCAAAAACCTATACATACCTAAAATTACTTCGATTTAGAACCCATGCCTCGCCAGTGCACTGCTGGTTGCAGTGGACCTGTAGTTTTCATGGTTCAGATAAATAGTTGCAGTGTGCGACTGCCACGTCATAGTAGGTTATCGAATATTCTCTCAACAGTTATCTATGGAATTTCAAAGGAGCACCTTGATAATTCAAATTCAAGCAAGCTTTCTATCCACAAAGGAGATTCAATCACGAGAAAAAAGAATCTTGAGAAACAATTGATCGAGTATCAGATAGAAAAAAGAATAATTTATTTATGGATTTAGGTCAGAAGTTTATAAACACAAATTTGATCGAAACCTGGCTATGGCTGATTGAGTTGGATTCAGGGTGAATAGAAAAGTTTTGCGCAGAGGAAACCAATGAATGGAATTGTTATTGGCTCTTGGAAATTGCTTAGGAAATATTGTCCTATACTGAAATTATTTTGGCAAAATAATTTCATACGGCCAATGGAAAGTTTTGGGGAAAAGATTGGATCATATAGCTAGTATATGAGCCTTATGGCTCTAGATGAAATACTTGGGCTTGAAATGGTTAGAGAAAATCAAGTAGGATTCTTAAACAAAATCGATGGAGAAATTTGAAACGACTATTTTAAGAGATTCAATAAACTTGCTAAATGAGGAGTTGAACCCTAAATAGTGAATGGTTCTAGATTCTTGGGAGAAATTAGAGAAGTTCAAAATAGTCTATTAATAGACTTGCTTAAAGGAGTTTAAATGAGAAGTTTTGAAAGAAGTACTCTTAGCATAATTCCTAAAAGATGTGGAAAAAAAATGATAATTCTGTTAAAGCCAAAGGGATTAAAACCACAACCTTCTACAGAAAACTAAAATATAGAATACATAATATACAATTATAAATCGACCTATGCTGTGATGAGTTTTCCATTTCTAGCAGGTCCTTAATAGTACCCAAATCCTAAGTACTATTAAGATCAGACCTGCATGGGCCACCATAAAAACATGTTACGACCCACTTTCGAATAATCGGATACGAATCGAGTCATGTCAGGCATACACTATCGTTGACAGCGGTAATCAGCTGTCTAGTCTAGTTATCATCAAACAATATTATATACCCATCACAGCATTTATCACGATATAGCTACTAATATGAAAAACTATCATATATTACTATGCAGTTATTACATCCTTATACATGAATATCTGGGTACAAAGCCGGTAATGAATGTAAAGGCTATAATATCTCCTAAATCTCAATACATCACATCATATCAACCCTATACATAAATCTAAATCTCAGGAATATAGTCCTGGTTAGCTCCTTTGCTAGGTCTACCTGCTGGACATAAAACTCTAAAGGATTAGTCTCACCTGTAATCAATGATCCAGTCAGGGATGGAGCAAATCACATTTAACTCAATAATATTTACCAACAGGATGTCAAGGAAAGAGGTAAAGTAAAAGTAAATGAAAGACAGGTAAATATGAGATAAAATGTGCACTAGCTACGTGAACATGTGTCATTGGACATCATCAAATGTGGGGACTAATATGTATCTGGCATATTAAATGAATAATATGCTACAGTAATGTAAGAATCATGCATGTCTACTAACAGTGCTATCAGTCACGCAATAATCAGGCATGGCTGGTGACAATGCTACCAGTCACACATGTAATGGACATCAAGCATAAAAAAATGCTATCAGGCACGAAAATTGTCCAATATTAGTCTATCACATGTTTTAGAATGTCCCCCACCCAACACAAGAATCATGCAAGCAAGTGAAACAAGTAAAGCAAGTACCATGACAATAAGTGTGAGCTCATGCATACAAGTGGTAGTAAAATCGAGATACATGTACTTGCCGCTTCTCGAAATTAGCAATGTCTTCTAATAAATAGGGAAATGACATTTAGACAAAATCATAAAGAATTTCCTAATCAAGACTCTAATGACTAAGCTACTGTATTAGCTAACTTCTAATCACTCTTTATCATTTATCCTAATAATACTAACTAAGCTAGTCTAGCATAACCTATAGACTGTCCCAAGATTGAGACTTAATGCAACAAGCTCAACCATTCTAATAATTAATAGCAAGTAAGCTTTTGAAGGCTCAATACCTGAACTAATAAATTATATATGAATTATCAATAAGCACTTAAAGTCCCAAGACTGCAATCTTGTTGCTGGCCCAAGACTTGGTCTAGCCACCTGAGATAAAACTTATCCGAGTTCAAGCCTATAAATGGTTTCCATTGTATCACAACAATTAATCTTACCAAATCCATAGATATTGAAACCTAGCCACTCTCACCATTTGATCTTACATAATATTCTCTGTCCCACAAGGCCTGTGAGCCCAACTCTTCCTACTGACTTCCTCAGAAACTTAATAATTCAATTTAAAAGAATGAACCCTAGCCTACCACAACTAACCCTAACCAAACAGTCACTGAACAATGATCAACATTCAAATTACCAAATGGGTAGAACAGAGCAACGGCCTAATGTTTACCATTGTGTCTACAGGATACTCCACAAATATGTGTCCATCCCCAAACTACGGATACCACTGACTATCGTACAGTACCCCATTCAAACTTAGCCGTGCCTCTTGCTCGTTGTAGCGCTCACAAATAACATTGTATGTGTGTCTGTGATATCTACCCGGTCCCAAGAACCAGAACACAGTGAATAATGAGATCATATACCTGAATCAAAGAACACTAGTATCAGCATCACTGATATCGGATACGTCATACTGATCAAGCGAGTCTAGTTGAGACGTTCAAATATGGATTGATCTTGTGTGACAATTTCACAAACAGATGGTGATCATGAATCGAGAACTGATTTGAGAGTTCAATTTGAATTCCTCAACCTCGTCCATTATCGACCACTTCGATATCTGATCAATCAGTGATCCAAAGCTCAATCGAAACAAAGATCAACGCACAAAATCAAGGAAAAGAGGTGTTCTGCTTACGGTTCAGTTCCGGAGATGAGATAGATCCTTAGTTGATTGATCTCCCAATCGACTGCAGTCTCGTTGTTGACGTACGTCTCACAGTTGCGGTGAAGATGGGATCGAGACGTACTGTGTCACCGCAACTGAAGTGGGGACACAAAGGGAATGCTTCGAACCTCGACAGGTTGCGACGAGTGAAGATGGGAGTGGTGCTTCGTCTGCATAGAGTTGACGCCACCAGGGACATTGTTCGATGTTTGTGGACGGAGGAGTAGCCACCGCCATGGCGGGCTTCAAAGTCTTGGACTGCAGAGGAGGAAGAAAAACAGGGCTTCGCCGACAAAAAGGGTTAGATGAAGAAGGAGGAGGGACGAAGTCCTATTTATAGGCTCGGCGGGTCGCCGGCCATTATGCGCGAACGATGGAGATTGCCAGGTTAAGTCAGTAGAAAAATTGAATTGTGGAGATAACTTTGTGTAAGTCGGTGGAACGAACTCTCTAGATTTCTCCAGAAGCTACTCCACCGTGTTGAGTTGGTTGGGTCGAAATTTTGTTCGTCGACGCTATGGAGAAGAAGGCCGCTTTGATCTGAGGGAGGGTGATCAAAAGAATGGTCAGGTTTAAAAACACTTATTGGGTCGGGTAGTAGGGATCTTATTGGATCGGGTAGTACACCTAAACATGAGTTGTGGGCTTCCTTGAATAGATATGATGTGGCTCTCTTAAGGATTTGGCTGTTAGAGCTTGTGGGCTAATTGGAATTTATTCAATAATAGTTGGATCCAGTAAAGGGCTTGGTTCTCAATTTCTCTATAAATGGTTAAATAAGGTTTGTTAGAGAAAACAGATAGCCAGATCTTAAGTGTGGGCTTAGCTTCCTAATGGAGTTGTGGGCTCTAGGGCTTAAGTAAACTTTGGGCTTTGGCATAATTGACTTAGGCTTAGTCCCAAGTGGGCCGAGTTCTAATAAATAGGTTATTATCTATTCTTAAATGAGTGGTCTTTAATTCTATGGTTTGGCCTATACACAAGTTTAATAAATAGGTTTGGTTGTTCTAAATAGATGGGCTATGATCTTAAAAGTTTTTGATTTACTACTATTCATCAGATGGACTAACTAAATAGCTACATAAAATATTAGATGAAAATGACTGAATTATTATTAGGGAAAGTGGGTTTACAGTGGCAAACAAGTATTACCTCACAAATAAAATCACAAAATAAAGTAATTTATATTACTTTACTAATAACACTTGTCTATAATAATTTATTCATCTGAAAAGGGAGGCTCACTTGGACAATGTCCAGATAATATCTAAATACTATATAGACCCCAACATATATAAATTTGAGATGATGAACAACAAATCAATTTTGAATTTCTAATCTCCGCAAAGGAGTAATTTATGGATCTTAAAAATATTAATCATACAATATAAATATCAAATGTCCAATCCTTATTGTTTCTTCAAAGTATTGATAAAAATCTTTAGGCCATATATATACACCCCTATTACATTAGCAATTATCATCTCCATTATTGAAAGAGAACAAAATAATATAATAATAACTCTAATTACAAGAGCAGCATCATTAACATGAAAAAATGTGCAATTGGTATGATTTATATCTTATGAGGACAAACAAATTTAGGTAGCGCAAGTATATGTAGATGACTCTACCAGAAAATTTGGATAGAACAAATTAAAAAAGTTTCATTTGTTAAATCTTAGATGACTTCTAAGAGGAAATTACACACACAAGATCACTTTTTGATGAGAAAAGTCCACTAAGTTACATGTGGTCTGCATTGAAAGGAAAGCATATTTTACTATAACAAATGTTGTGAATGCATAAGTATAAGCAACACCTTTCAAATTTAAGAACCGAACTCGAGTGGCTCTTATGGTTACCGAGGAATGGTATAAGACCCCGGCTGGGTGGTGGAAGATCAGTGGATCGAGCCACGGGAGCATATTATTCCTTCCATCTATTTGGTGGGAGTTGGGGACAGTTGGCCCAACAGGCATGCAATGCAGCATGCAAAAGTCTCGTGCGTATCGCTAGGCATCTCAAAAAAAAAAAAAACCCTTTCAAATTTAATCACATATTTGTAGATTCATGTTATAAATTATATAGTTGTCCAATCTATTCACAGATCTGTTAAGCATAATTAAAAAAAAATTATGTTTCAGGCTCCGGTATTATTATGCTTAATCATCAAATTAATTATCATTTAGCAGTGACAAAGTGTTCTTATGATATTAAGAGGATGTATGCTCGTGTTATATGGCATTTATTTATATAACAACAAACAAGCATTTGTTTAAATCGAATTAACAATATTATATTCTCTAATATTGAATCTTATCTAAGATAAGTAATTAACATAGCTTCAATAATAAAGAAATTACAAATCAAATATCTGACCCATATCCAGATGCTTCAACTACACAATATATCCATATATAAATTAAATATATGTGAACAACTAATTAAGATGTTCTTCCATTATGAAACATAATCTATCTTGTTTGCATGATTTCAAACAGTTTTGACCTCAAAATTTAACTATGAAATAGATGCCATCAGAGACATACCTCTCTCGTGTTGTCCGCATATGGAGCTCCTCGAGCAATGGTGTTCTAACTCTCCATGTTGGCTCATCTCCCGTCGTCGCATTTTTTCTTTTCTTTTTCATATGCCTTTTTTTTAGAGTATGGTGCTGATAAAGTGTTGTTCAAATAGAAGAAAAAGAGAAAAATTGGTAGCCATAAAGAATATCGGTAGCTTTTCTTATTGATAACATATATATTAAGGGAAAAGGGATATCGGGTGATGTGGGTATAAATAAGAGCATCTATATTTTGGTTTATCTAAATCACAATACTCATAACTCATAAGGATATGGTTAAATTTTTGCAAGTGGGACTAAGCATAGGTTTATTGAGATTATTAAAAAGAAAAGAAAAAGATAATGCCTATATTTATGTCTAATAGAGACAGAAGAAATAATGCCTATTTTTCTGCAATATAAATTAGATACTAAGGATTTCATAATGTGCATGGATTTTATTAAGGTGGGACACTTGTGTTAGGTTATAATTTTTTTTTTTCTAAATTTTAGTTGGACCACGTGTCCCACCTGACCTCACTTTCTCATGAGTGGAGCTTTATAAGCTCAAAAGCACCGAGTATTCAGCTCTATGAGCTCAGGAGACAAGGTTTGCTTTATTTATATATATTTACTATATAAAACATATTTTACATTAATAGATCATTAATGTTTTTTATTTGGTACGTACCAATTGTTGATATGCATTACATTTTTTTTTATATCGGATAAAGATCATGAGCTTATAAATATTTTTTACTTAGGTTTAAGCATATTATAGTTCTAGCTCATCAAGATTTTTAATTTAAAAAACAAAATCGACTGTGAGTCCTGCTCAAGGTCACGAATATTATATATCGTCCTGGTCCAGGGTAGGGTGGACGACGATCCAGGGCCAAAAAACTGAAGGGACATCAACATAGATGTATCTAAAATATAACCAATATATATGTATCATGGGTAGGGCCAGCCCACGGGATTTGGTTGTCCTATTCCGAGCTACTTTTTGTTGCCACTTGACTCTTATTGTGGGCCAATCCTGAAGGATCATCCGTGATCCTGACCTCTTGTGGGGTCACGCTGAGCCTGAGAATTGCCCCAAGCAGAGGGAGGAGGGGAAGGGTTGTCTACGTCCGAAGTCTTGTCTGACTTATTCCTGGAATAGTCCTGATCATGGGCCACCTCTAACACAAAATAGTTGTGGTGGAGTGGTTTTTGCCTTAACACTAGAGGTCATTGGTTTAGTGAATTAGTGGTAATGATTATTTTTTTTTGTCATATTATTTTTAGTTTTTAATTATTTTTTTTTTGACATTATGTATGGAAGCTCTATTTTAAAAGTTTGTCTGGAGTCTTGTGAGCTCAGGACCGACCTTGTCGTCAAACTTGAACTACAATTTCGACTTATTTGAAACTTTAGCTTGAACTCGAAATACTAATTTTTACATAGCAGGAACCGAGGAGAGGGTGCTCGCTCAAAGCTCCCCTTAGGGCCTGTTTGGTTCCCTGAAAGTGACCAGGATTTCGTGTAAAATGTGAAACTCGACTGAACTCGGCTGAGTTCAAGTGTTTGGTTGTCATCTTGAAAAACTAAGGATTTAGTTTGAACTGACGTGTTGCAGTTCATGTCCCCCCCTCCCCCCCCCCCCCCCCCCAAATTCATCCACTTTCACATCCGACCAATTTGAGATGAAACTCCTTTGGAAGTTGGAAGGAAAGAGAGAGAAGGGATCCGGTCACCACCAGAGGAAGATGAGGTTCCCAAACACGACACCAGTCCCTGACTCGTCGAACGACTTTGCGACCGCCAGCCCCCGCTCGCTGTTTGACGCCTCACAACATATCCCGACGAATTCCTCATAGGAGACGCTGCTCCTCTCCGTCGCCACCAGCCGGCTCCTCGCCGCCTCCATCTCCGCCGCCCTCAAAACCTTCCTCACCTCTGCCGTCGATATAGGGTTCGAGTTTGGCAGGGGATGAGGCAGTCGAGGTTGATCCGATCCGGATTTAGGACCCGGATCCGGTCGAGGAGGCGGCCGACAAAGGGATGGAGGAGGGAGACGGCAGATCGGGAGGGAAGGTGCTTGGGGAGATGCTGAACTAGAGAGAGGACATGAAAGATATTAGAAAATGAACTATAGAGAGAATGGTAATGAAAATGGAAAATGATCTGGAAATGTACTGGCGAGAGAATGGAAAAGGAGAGGTGATAGTAATAGTAATAAATAAAATAACTATATTAACAATAATTTATATTACAATATTTAATTTAAATATAAATTATTTATGTACAAAAATTGGAGATAAGCATACCTAGGTTTATCACATCTCCAACCAACATCCACTTTCAACAACCATCCAAACAACGAAACTTCTTATTCCTTCACTTTCATATTTTTCAATTCCATCAACCAAACAACTTTTGAAAACTCAAAATTTATGCGTACACATCGCGTACGCAAATTTTGTTTTTCCACTTTCGCACTTTTGTACACTTTCATGCAACTAAACAGCCCCTTAGTTAACACTATCAGTTTGTTTAATGTTTTAGAAGTGGGTAAGAGTAGTATTAGGGTTAGGGTCAAGGTTAGGATTTAACTAATATTTGTTATATGCATATCTTCTAGCACCTAATATAATTAATAACTGAAATCAAAAAAAAATATATATATAATTAATTACTTTCACGCCCTTCTTATTCATAAGCCAAAGCCAAGAAATCAATATGCCACAACCCATAACCATTCTTAGTTTTGAGTCGACTTCAAACCAATACTTACCTAACCACGACCAACACCACAATGATTAAGTTATATATAATTTTAAATATATAAAATTACTGTGGCGATCGATGGTCATGCTTAGGTAATTAAGTATTGATTCGAAGTGGATCGGAAATGGAGCCGGACCTCTTCTCTTAAATATTCTCATAATTTTTTGAAATAATATTTGTCATATTAGATAATAATAAAAAAAAGAGTCGTTGGATTATATTTTTTTGACGGTTCATACTAATCAAAATATAGTAATAAATTAAAATTTTGAAGAATATAGTCTGAATGATTAAATATACAATCCAACGATCGTTTTTCCGGAGATCGATCCCTCCCTTATATATAATGCTTAAGAGCAGAAAATACTTAATAACCATTATAAAAAAATACAATCCAACCCATAACAAATGGCGACAATGTTGTTTTTAATCTTTTAAACTTATATCCTCTTGAAAATGTCTCATTGGCTCATATTCGACACACACACACATATACACACAAATACATATATAGTCAAAGACTTAGATAGCTCAACTGTCTAAAGTGGAGACATAAGATCCGAATGGACGGTATTCGAATTCCGGTGGTAGCGAACATAAACAATTATATATATATATATATATATATATATATATATATATATATATATATATATATATATATATATATATATATGTTCCGAAACCAACCGGCTGATTTTGTATTATGGAACTACCCTATGTTGGATTGGATTAAAATTTAGCGGTTGAAAAAGGTGTAGAACCCACCACATTTTTAAGTCATCTAATTTCAGTCATTTAATTCCAATCCAACATGAATAACATAGGTTGATTTCATAATACGAAACCATCCGGCGATTCTAGTTCAAGTGGTTGGAAGGGGGCTCATGTCGAGCACTCCGGGTTCGAGATGTCCCTCCGCTGGAGAGGAGGGCTCCCTGTTGAGCACTTTAGGTTGATGATCCCACTCCGCTCAAGTTGGTTGGGTGGTTTGTTGGGCACGTGCGAAAGTGTTTGCCAATCCCCCTGACCAAAACCAAACCCCGTATTGTCACGCCCCAATACCGGAATACGGGGGCGGACGTAGGCCAGCTACACCGTATAAGGTACTAATACGCTATACGGCGATGACGGCTATCAAGTCTTGCTGGGTATCCTAGCATGCAATCAATCTATGGCCTAAATTCGATCTCATGTCCACGGACAAATCACAATGAAACAACATCAAGAGAGATAATCATATGGAAAGCAGGGAATACACATATGATAATCAGAAATCCACAGTACAGAATAATAATATAGACTAGTATACCTTCCCACATTCCCTAGCATGGTCTGGAACTGAAGCACATCCCTCAAGTCAAGTCTGGAAGATCCACAGGGTCGGTCTCAGGCAATCTGGGAACAATCCAGGGTTGGTCAGGCCAACCGTAGCAAGTACCAGAAAGGAAGGCTCAAGGACGGGCGAAGAAAACCAACAGGATAAAATGTGACAGGAATAGCATCTAAAAACAGTAAATAAGGTAAGGGATCGTGCGGTACCAACGCACGATTACAGAATATAAGACAACAATCCAACTACTAATACGTAAGTAACCAACAATCATCACAGTCATCCTAACATCCACTAATGCTTGCATCGCCAACTGGAACTCGTAGTATGTCATCGAAACAGTAACTCACCCCTACATCAAACAAGAACAAGGAAATGAATTACCAAACCGGGACAACGTTACGTGCCAGCCAGCTTAGCAAGCAACAAGCCATACAATTTAGGAGGATAAGCGGCCACATAAAATGCCTACGGCTCTCTATGTGGAGGTTGGGTTACCCCAACAATGCAAGTATGGGAATCCTCAGATCGTGCCGTCCCAGCAGGGCTAGCGAGGCCAAGTATAGCATGTAAGAAGAGTACCGATCCCTCGTAAGGCCACCGGGCTCTGCATGTCACCACCGGTCCCTCGTAAGGCCACCGTGCCGAGCATGCCATGTATATAATGTATAGGACATAAGTAGCCGGATATTGCCATCCACTAGTACGAATGGTAACAATATCCGTGGCGGTCAGCCTGCAGGTCATGACTAATGTCTGGGATAAGACTGGTAATGCACGATCTCGGGATTCTGCTCCCCCCAATGCTTCTACCAGTTTAAGTTGTCTAGATTATCCATACATTTATCCGGAATCACATGCCGTGGTCACATGATCATCCTCCTAAATGTCGTATCTCAGTACGAAAACGCTAAGTAAGGATCAACCTCGGCACCTATAGTCCCAGTTGTGATCCATCTTTAGTGTTATGCAACAAGCAAGCAAGCAATCCTAACCACGCTAAGACTATAGGCCAACTACCAGATACCCGTGCAGGTAACCATATAATATAGCTAGAATATCAAGATGGCATCGCAATGCCATATAATCATGGAAGTAGCACCTCAAAGTGCCAGTAAACAAGGGATACCGCAGTGCAAGGTCAGGGCCAGTACCTCAAGGGTAACTGGACTTATAGCACGGATAAAAGTAGTCAGGTCTGGGACAAGGACAAATCTGTCAGTCACAAGAAGTCATCTGCCTACATCTGACATGGATATCAGGTCAAGTACAAGATCAGAACCTCTGCCACAATATCATCTCAAACTTATATGGGAGCCTACAGCTCCAATCATCAAGTCGGTCCATTCACCAGATCAATCGAGCAAGAGTCTCCCCTCTACGATAGAATCAATATCCTGTCAGGAAGGTCAATAACCAAATACCAAGCTAATCACTATAAGCAATGCTAGGCCCTCTGGCTCACAAGAATCCTCTAAGTCGATGATCACAAGCCACTAGAAAATAAGCCCCTCAACTACCAAGACATAGCAATCAAGCCAGGTTTTCCCAACTATCGAAATACACAAAGGTACCCAGTTACGGGCGTTTGGGAAGTCGAGTAAAAATTATACAATAATACCCTCGATATTCTATTCGTTTCGCAATACACTCGCACCAATATCAAAATCCAAAAGTCTTTAAAGACATATCTGATCAAATTAGAATATCACTAAAGAACTAGAAACACTATCTTAGAATTCACTTAGTCTACCATAATCACTATCTCAATATCATATCTCCTCATAGTCAATCCTCGAATAAGATCATAATTCCAACACATGGGTCAACACTAATTAACGCTGTCGGAAGATGACAAGGATTGTGTGAACCACTCTAGATCAGATCCATAACCCTTAAACCAAACAAGGACCAGGGTTGCAGACCTTCACCCGAGTAGAACCGCTCTCCTTACACAATCCGGCGGACAGGACAGACAATGGGATAACAACTAAACTAGAACACCATCTAAAAAGAAGGGTCACAGGTCAAGAGTCCAATGGGTGATACCGTCGAAAAGGCAAGGATTGCGTGAACCACTCTGGATCAGATCCACAACCCTTAAACCAAACAAGGACCAGGGTTGCACACCTTCACCCGAGTAGAACCGCTCTCCTTACACAATCCGACGGACAAGACATGTCAAGACGCTAGGCGACTAATCTAGTCGGGAGTCTACCTAGCATGCAATGAGATCAGGGATGCTACACCAAGAAGAAGATGCATCAGTTCAGTCCCGCAAACCAAAGGAATGATTCTGCCCAATCCTTCGAACCAAATTCCCAACCGAAAATTCTGAAAAAATCCGGCAGAGTCTCCTTTGTAATCTGGATGGAAGCACCCTACGAATAGGGGCTAAAACCACTCGGCACAACCCGTCGCATAATCGCAGAATTGCAGGCTGAGAACACTAAGTCTCAGCTACCAGCGGCACTACGATACGTACTGGGAACAAATCGATAGCCGAGAACACTAAGTCTCGGCCTCCAGTAGCACTACGATGCGTACTAAAAATCAATCGAACCCGAAAACACTAAGTTCCGGCCTCCAGCAGCGCTACAATGCGTACTGGGCGCCAAGCCAACATGCATAATAATAAAATAACTGCCTCGTACGGCGCACCACAACACATGTCCATAAATCCCTAACCCAAGCACAATCTTTGCCACAAGTAAAGTTAACCAAAGCCGTTACCCGACCGCGAGTCGGACACGGGGCATACAGGGACAATCCATACATGTGAGTCGTGCTCGTGTCCTCGGAGGTGTGGATGACCCATCCGAGTTATCCGATACGATCAATCCCGGTATCGGACCAAGTTATCCTAAGTTATCATCATGGCAGTTCTACTACTAGGCTACACTACTCATGGTTATACATTTACAATTATGATAAATTAAAATGCAACAAAATCCAGGAGAGGGGGCAAGAGCCATCGATGAGCAAGGGATACTTGCCTAGAGGGCTCGGCTAGGTAAGCAAGTCTTCGGCAGTCGCGATCCAAGCTAGCACGCCAATCGAGATCCTCAGAACACACAATAAATAATCATCAGCACCAAATAATAAAATAATAGAATAATCACAAGAGATGGCAGAAGGCTATACCGTGTGGGTTTCGCAAGCAGTGTAGGCATCGGGCACGAAAACTGAGGTACGCGGATCGATATGGACACGTAAACCGAGACGTGCACGTATATCGAGACGTGTACGAGAATCAAGATGGCACGAATATCGAGATAAACGGAAAATGCGTGCACGTAAATCGAGACGTGTACATAGATCAAAAAAATCATGAATATCAGAATGGTCCATGAATCACGTGACATGCAGATCGAGGCGAGCACGTAAATCAAAAAAGACACACAGGCCGAGGCACGGAAAATGAGACGGTGTATAAACCGAGATGGCACGTTGCCCGAGGCAGCATGGGGCTCGAGGCGTCCCGCTGCCCAAGGTAATACGTAGATCTAGGTGCACGAAAACCAAGAATACGTGCAAATCGAGGCGCACACAAACCAAGACACACGCAGAACACGGCGCACGTGAACCGAGCATCGTACTGTTCGAGGCAGCACGTGCATCAAGGCACGCGGCTCGAAGGGCATGCAGCCCGAGGCTGGCTCGCTGCTCGAGCAACGCGGGGCCCAAGGGCGTCCCGCCGCTCGAGGCTGGTATGACTCTCACGGCGGGGCACGGCGGCTCGCCGGACAGAAGGAAAGAGGAGGAGCAGATCTGTGGAGGGAAAGAGCCATCGGGGTCGGCCAGGCTCCGGCGGAGGGGAGCATACAGAGAGGGGAGGCCGGAGGAGCTCACCGGGGTCAGTCGGGCTGGGGCAGCTCCGCGACAGAGAAGAACAACAGCATGAGGAAGAGCTCCGGCCAAGCAGACCGGGAAGAGGGCGGCGGCCACGAGTGGTGGTGGTCGCGGCGGAGGGAGGCAGGGGGCCGTGGAGGAGAAGGTGGAGACGACGACGACGCGACTCCTGGAAGAGGGGGCAGAGGAGGAGGAGAAGAAGACGATGGTGGGGGCGACGGTAGCTGGAAGTCATGGTGGTGGTGGCTGATGGTGGAGACGACGATGATGGTGGTGCTGGAGACAAGAAGCGAGAGAGGGTGTCACCCTCATTTTCCGTATTTTGTATTATGCTCGTATTTGGATTTTGGCACGTATTTTATTATTCTCGACTTGCGGATTTTTGAATTCTTGTAGTTGGGTTTTAAACCATGGCTTGGTTTTATTTTGGAGATTTGGTTTGGTTTGGTTTGTCATGATGGAACACCATAGCCTACACACCACCTCCATTACACCACAACACCCTCATTATAACCCACCTACTTTCTCTCTCCTCCATAATTTCTCCATTAATTTCTTCTTCTTCTTCTTCCTCCACCAACACCCATAGGCAAGTGCATCTTGCCATAAAATAAGCACCTCTTTTATTTGTTCATTAGCTAGATTAGGACATGGAGAACAACATTAGAACTTGGAATTTTGTGATTTGGAGTCTCCATTGTTCTAGATCTAGGTTTTAATTATTTTCGGATTTACATGGTTTTGATCTATTTTAGTTGGATTTTATGGGTTTTTGATGCTTCCATATGGAAGAGAATTCAATTTTACTCAAGTTAGAACCTTGAAAATCTAAATTTGGTTTTGATTTGGCAAGTTATGAAGAATTGAAGTTTTTGTGTTGGGTGTTCTTCCTCTCGGACAGAGGTAGGAGAAGAACATAGCCTTTCCCTCTTGTTGGCCACGCGGCTCCCGCGTACGGCCTCTGCGTAGAGCTCCTGCGTAGTGTTGCTTGCGTAGAACCCTTGCTTAGGGTCTTCTGCGTATTGCACCCTGCGTATTGCACCCTGCGTATTGCACCCTGCGTATTGCACCCTGCGTATTGCACCCTGCGTATTGCACCCTGCGTATTGCACCCTGCGTATGCTGGCCTGCGTACTGTGCACTGCGTATTGCTTGCGTAGTGTGCATTGCGTATTGCTTGCGTAGTGACTTGCGTAGCCCCTGCGTATGCTGGCCTGCGTACTGTGCATTGCGTAGTGGCTTGCGTACTGTGCATTGCGTATTGCTTGCGTACTGCTCACCTTGCGCAATGTAACCCTTGCGCAATGTAACCCTTGCGCAAGACAACTCTTGCGCAGCCTTGTATGCGCAGTCTATACCCTGCGTAGCCCAACCTTTGACCCCCTTGTGCTACCTACTTGTTTATGATGAATTTGTTATTTCTTGGTCTTGGCTCTTTTATGATCCTATATATATTGGTACTTGATTTTACTTGTATATTTGGAATAACTATTGTATATGGCCTGGTATGGCAAGGAACTAGCATGACTTGATAAGTGACCCATAGTGGTACACTTCTGACCTGACTAACCTGACTTGATAGTGGCCCGTGGTGGCGCACTCTTGACTTGACTTGTAACTGGTAACCTGATAACTTGATAGTGGCCGTGGCGGCGCACTCTTAACTTAACTTGACTTGCCTTGACACCGTGGGTGTTCCTGCTTGCTTGCTTGTACAATCCACTTATCTTGTCTTGCATCATGTCTAGGACGTGACTTCCTGGGTACCACGGCCAGGGACTCGCGCTAAATTGGACTAGGCTAATGATTAGATCAAACTAGAACATGGAGAATTCCCGGTCACAGGCAATCTCGTTATCTGGGTGCTTTAATGGACTTGTAGCTTGCCGACGAGTAGAGCACATTTCCAGCACACTGTCATGTGTTGCACCCTCTAAGTCACCTAAGGGTACATTTGTCTCCCGGGCGATGTACCCACCTATAACTCTCAACCCGCGGAAGGATAACTGGATGGTCTGCAGGGCTTGGGACTGGGAGTTTCTCACTGCATCTTGTTAGTAATTAGGCTTGTGATAACCCTAGTTAGTTAAAGTAGTAAGCCGTAGTACTTGCTTGGCCGATTGTGAATAAATGGTGTCCAGCTCTGTCTAAGTCTTCTCTAGCCCTTATACCTGGAACTCTTGATCATGATTGTTTTACTTATCTCTAACGATAAATGGGTAGAGACAGTGAACTATTCAGGCGAAGGGGTACAATCCCGGTCCTTGTTTGGTTTAAGGATTGAAACCTGGCTCCCGGAATGGTTCCACGTCCCTAGTCGTTTATCGCTCTGCGTACTTTTATTACTTGTACCTTCTTTTATTCTTATGTTCTGATATGCTGGCTTTTGTTCTTATTTGTGGCCTCCTTTGTGGCACTTGCTCTTTCTGGGGTTTGACCCAGCTGGTTTTGTGTGGCCAGATTTCGAAGCAGCTCCCGAGGATCTACCAAGCTTCCAGCCCAATGGTGAACACTAGACGGAACCCGGGCTACGAGTGGGTTTTCCCTTTCTGTTTCACCCACTTATATGTAAATTTATTCTTTGAGGCGTTTAGCCGACGAGCACCTGTTAGCTCGATGCACATTTACTTACTGTCTGCCTACGGGCTGTAAACATGATTAACAAATCCTAGGGTTGATCATGTATGACTGAACTCTTGCTAGTCCTATCATTTGTACAACTAGCTTCATGATCATCCAATATGTAATATTTGGGACGCCTTATATATATATATTTGATGCTCTAACATCTTGTAACTCTGTTAATTGCTTGAGATTGAGACAATCGGCTTGACCTTAAGAGACTGCTGGCTTGTAGTAAACCCTCATATCTAGACAGCCGTGACCGTATTGTTGAGATGCATTCTATTTCAAGATACGTAGCTGGCTGTGTCTGCCCCCGCTCTCCAGTATTCTGGTTCTAGGGCGTGACACGGTTTAAGTGGTGGCCCATGCAGGTCTTGTCAATCAAGAAATGTGAGGGTTTACCCATAGATGTCTCAATCAATATTCGTCCTTGATCTCCACCCGTATTTTCAAATCCCTGAGATTCTTGACCTGATCACATGCTTGTATCATTGATCTGTCCTGGTCCTTTCCTTATTGTTCCCTATGTCGTCTTCTTCAGCGGCATTACTCCCGGACCTGCCAACCAGCCAGAGGAAGCTCGACAAGCACCCCAGCGCCAGGAAGATCAAGTTCAGCACTCTGGAGTAGCCTCCCGAGTTATGCTTTCCGGAGGCTCAGAACCTCTAGTTCAGGAAGCTCCGCCCGTTCAACCAGCTAGACAGGATGAGGGACCTTTGGTAGGGCTTATCAGAGAACTGCTTGCATCCCAAGATCGTCGAGGCGACGCCTTGCACCAGGAAGTTCATGATGCACTAAACCGAGGAGGTCCCCAAGGAAATCAAGCGGCCAACAGTTTCAAGCGCTTGAACCCTCCCTTCTTTGATGGCAGTGAAGATGCGGTTGCCGCGGATGCTTGGCTTCAGGATACCGAGGTGGTTCTAGAAGCGGCTAGGACACCTGAAAATGAGAAGGTGGCGGTGGTACGCCTACAGTTGTTAGACTTGGCTCGCGATTGGTGGGCAGCTCAGGCCATGGGATTAGCGGCACCAGTCACTTGGGCGACGTTCAGAGAAAGATTCCAGACGAAGTACTTCGATGCGGTGGCACGGTACGACCTGCAGACCAGATTCACCAACTTGAAGCAAGGAGGCAGGACGGTCGATGGCTATGCGACCGAGTTTTCCAGGCTGAGTAGGTTCGCCCCCACCTTGGTGGCAACCGAGTTCGATAGGGCTCAGCGGTTCCAGCAAGGGCTGCACTTAGAGATATTATTGGCTGTGGAGCAGTTCGAACACCAGACGTTCGATGCAGTGTTGAAGGCAGCAAGGAGGCATGAGTATACCTCCCGGAGAATTGTGGACAGGACCGGAGGCAGGAAACGGTCCCACAACCAGATGCACCAATCTTCAGCTCCAGCCCCGGTAGCTAGGAGATTAACCATTGGAACTCCGAGGCGGGTGGCCTCAGTGACGTCGGTTCAGCATTCGACCCCGACGTACCCGCAGCAGCAGAAGCAGAAGCAGTCTTCCGCGGTGGGATGTTCTCATTGCGGGAAGCCGGGCCATGTAGTGGCAGAGTGTCGTAGGGCACAGGGATTGTGCCTGGCTTGTGGAGGAGCAGACCACCAGATAGGGACCTGCCCGAATAGGGGAGGTCCATCATCATCCAACCTTTCTAGTTCTTCAGTGAGGGGACCAGCCCCAGTTCCAGTCCAGCAGCAGCAGCAGCAGTACCCTAGGCCATTGTTGCCTCAGGCCCAGGCCTTTCAGCAACAGAACCAGCAGCAGTTCACCCAGGCTCCAGCACAGAACCGACAGAGGGGTTTCCAGCAGAGGGGACCCGCAGCTAGAGGTCAGGCTATGATGATGACCATGGAAGAAGAAGTTGCACCAGGTGAGGTAGTGGCAGGTACTATTCTCGTCAACACCTTTCCAGCATCTGTATTATTTGATTCTGGTGCATCGCATTCATTCATGTCTGCACGATTTGCGACACGGATAGGATTGGAGCCCGAGTCATTATCAGTGAGGCTCAATATACTTACTGGTAATGGTCTTGTGGGAGTAGATCGAGTGTTTTCCTCGTGTCGGATCGTAGTTAGCGGTAGAGAGTTCCCCGCTAGATTCATAGAGTTTTCTATGGCAGACTATGATGTAGTCCTAGGCATGGATTGGTTGAGGAACCATTATGCTAGGATAGACTGCCATGTTGGCAGAGTTGTCTTTAGTATTTCCGGAGAGCCAGAGTTTTCATTTTCCAGAGGCACAGTAGAGCCTTCTCCTCCAGTATTGCGGATGGCAGTAGCAGCAGTGCAGTTGCCCCGAATAGTTGAAGAGTTTCCAGATGTCTTCCCAGAGGAACTTCCAGGGATGCCACCAGAGCGGGAGATCGAGTTCACCATCGACTTGATTCCCGGAACAGCACCAGTATCAGAGCGAGTCTACAGAATGACGCCTTCAGAGTTGGAGATTTTGTACAAAATGATTGAAGAACTTAGAACCAAGGGATTCATTCGTGCTAGTGGATCGCCTTGGGGAGCCCCGATGCTTCTTGTGAAAAAGAAGGATGGTACGTCCAGGCTATGTGTAGATTATCGTACCTTGAACTCAGTGACAATTAAGAACAGATACCCTCTTCCAAGGATAGATGACTTGTTTGATCAACTCAAGGGGGCTTCAGTTTTCTCGAAGATAGACTTGCGGTCAGGATACCACCAGATCAGAGTCAGAGAGCAGGACATCCCGAAGACGGCATTCAGATCTAGGTACGGGCATTGGGAGTTTCTAGTTATGCCCTTTGGAGCGACCAATGCGCCGGCAGTGTTCATGGACCTCATGAACCGTATTTTCATGCCTTACTTGGATCAGTTTGTGATAGTGTTCCTTGATGACATCCTGGTCTACAGCAAGTGTGAAGCAGAGCACGAGCAGCATCTCAGAGTTGTCCTCCAGATTCTCAGAGAGCACCAGTTGTACGCCAAGTTCAGTAAATGCGAGTTCTGGCTCGATCGCATTTCTTACTTGGGTCACATCATTACCAGAGGAGGAGTGGAAGTTGATCCCCAGAAGATTGTGGCTATCGAGGCATGGCCAGTACCCAGCTCAGTGGCAGAAGTTCGCAGCTTTCTTGGGTTGGCCGGCTACTACCGGCGGTTCGTCTCTGATTTTGCAAGGATTTCAGCGCCGATGACCCAGTTGACCCGCAAGGATGTGCCGTTCGTTTGGGCAGCAGAATGTCAGAAATCATTTGAGAAGTTGAAGCGAGGTTTGATAACGGCTCCCATTCTCACACTTCCAGATGGGACTGGAGGATTCACAGTTTATTGTGACGCTTCAGGCAGAGGATTGGGATGTGTTTTGATGCAGCATGGGAAGGTAATTGCTTATGCGTCACGTCAACTCCGTGATCATGAGAAGAATTACCCGACCCACGACTTGGAGCTAGCAGCGGTAGTGTTTGCACTTAAGTTGTGGAGGCACTACTTGTACGGGGACAGAGTGGAGATATTTACTGATCATAAGAGCCTGAAGTATGTTTTCACCCAGAAGGATCTTAATATGCGGCAGAGAAGATGGCTCGAGCTACTTGTGGACTATGATGTGGACTTGCAGTATCACCCAGGGAAGGCCAACGTGGTAGCAGATGCATTGAGCAGGAGAGCCGGAGTCTACCTCCTAACAGCGCAACCAGAGCTATTGTCAGATCTTCAGAAGATGGGAATTGAAGTGATTCTTCCTTCCAATGTGGCCTTGATGGCCAGCCTACAGATTCAGTCCACCATAGTTGAGAGGATCCGGACATCACAGTTAACAGATTCCAAGATTCAGCGGCTCAGAGCAGAGTGCGAGGCAGGAAGAAGGCCAGAGTTATGTATTCATAAAGATGGTACACTTCGACACGGCACGCGTCTTTGTGTACCCAGTGGAGATATCAGACAGGAAGTCATGGCAGAGGCTCACAGTTTGCAGTATTCCATCCACCCAGGCGGCACAAAGATGTACCGAGATATTCGTCAGCACTTTTGGTGGAATGGTATGAAGAGGGAGATGGCCCGGTATGTCTCTCGATGTTTGGTTTGCCAACAGGTCAAGGCTGAACATCAGAGGCCAGCTGGACTTCTACAACCTTTACCGATCCCAGAATGGAAATGGGAACACATAACCATGGATTTCGTGACTGGGTTACCCAGGTCACCGGCAGGCAGAGATGCTATTTGGGTCATTGTGGACAGGCTTACCAAGGTGGCACATTTTCTTCCATTTAGAGTTGGACAGTCGACGGCGCAGCTAGCAGAAATGTATCTCAGGCAGATCGTCCGACTTCATGGAGTGCCAGTCAGCATAGTATCAGACAGGGATACGAGATTCACATCGCACTTCTGGCGCAGTCTTCATCAAAGTTTGGGGACTCGTCTCAAGTTCAGCTCAGCGTATCATCCGCAGACAGATGGGCAATCAGAGCGTACTATACAAACTCTCGAAGATATGTTGCGGTCATGTACCCTTGACTTCGGTGGTTCATGGGAGGATCACCTGCACCTGGTAGAATTCTCGTACAACAATAGTTTCCAGGCCAGTATCCAGATGGCACCCTTCGAGGCTCTGTATGGCAAAAAGTGCAGATCTCCGTTAGCATGGGACGATGTCGGAGAGAGGCAGATGCTTGGTCCAGAACTGATTTCTCAGACGGTTGAAGTGGTCAGGAAAGCCAGAGATCACCTCCGAGTTGCTCAGGATCGCCAGCGCCATTGGGCCGATGCTCATCGGCGTCCCTTAGAATTTGCCGTCGGCGACCATGTATTCCTTAGGATCTCGCCTACCCGCGGCGTCATTCGTTTTGGCGTACGGGGAAAGCTTAGTCCTAGGTATATAGGGCCGTTCGATATTCTAGAGCGAGTAGGTGACGTGTCCTATCGTCTCGCTCTTCCGCCGTCGCTAAGTGAGGTACATGATGTATTCCATGTATCCCAATTAAGACGGTACATCCCGGACCCGAGCCATATCCTAGATCATTCGGAATTGGTTGTTGGTACCAACCTTTCGTATGAGGAGAGGCCCGTGTCTATATTGGACCGGAGAGAAAAGACGCTCAAGAACAAGACTATTAACTTAGTCCGTGTTGCTTGGGGTCATCACTCTCTAGGTGAGTCAACATGGGAGCGTGAGGACGACATCCGATCGCGATATCCCTACCTGTTTGACTCGTGAGGTATAATGTCTTTCTTATACCTTACGCTTTCCCTTCCTTGCTTGCATTGTATGATTGTATGATTGAACTGCTTAGTGTAGCTTGTCTGTGCTTAGTATAGCTTGTCGTGGCAATCTCTAGCTCCTTGATTTAATTCCGAGGACGGAATTCTTTGAAGGTGGGTAGAGTTGTCACCCTCATTTTCCGTATTTTGTATTATGCTCGTATTTGGATTTTGGCACGTATTTTATTATTCTCGACTTGCGGATTTTTGAATTCTTGTAGTTGGGTTTTAAACCATGGCTTGGTTTTATTTTGGAGATTTGGTTTGGTTTGGTTTGTCATGATGGAACACCATAGCCTACACACCACCTCCATTACACCACAACACCCTCATTATAACCCACCTACTTTCTCTCTCCTCCATAATTTCTCCATTAATTTCTTCTTCTTTTTCTTCTTCCTCCACCAACACCCATAGGCAAGTGCATCTTGCCATAAAATAAGCACCTCTTTTATTTGTTCATTAGCTAGATTAGGACATGGAGAACAACATTAGAACTTGGAATTTTGTGATTTGGAGTCTCCATTGTTCTAGATCTAGGTTTTAATTATTTTTGGATTTACATGGTTTTGATCTATTTTAGTTGGATTTTATGGGTTTTTGATGCTTCCATATGGAAGAGAATTCAATTTTACTCAAGTTAGAACCTTGAAAATCTAAATTTGGTTTTGATTTGGCAAGTTATGAAGAATTGAAGTTTTTGGGTTGGGTGTTCTTCCTCTCGGACAGAGGTAGGAGAAGAACATAGCCTTTCCCTCTTGTTGGCCACGCGGCTCCCGCGTACGGCCTCTGCGTAGAGCTCCTGCGTAGTGTTGCTTGCGTAGAACCCTTGCTTAGGGTCTTCTGCGTATTGCACCCTGCGTATTGCACCCTGCGTATTGCACCCTGCGTATTGCACCCTGCGTATTGCACCCTGCGTATTGCACCCTGCGTATGCTGGCCTGCGTACTGTGCACTGCGTATTGCTTGCGTAGTGTGCATTGCATATTGCTTGCGTAGTGACTTGCGTAGCCCCTGCGTATGCTGGCCTGCGTACTGTGCATTGCGTAGTGGCTTGCGTACTGTGCATTGCGTATTGCTTGCGTACTGCTCACCTTGCGCAATGTAACCCTTGCGCAATGTAACCCTTGCGCAAGACAACTCTTGCGCAGCCTTGTATGCGCAGTCTATACCCTGCGTAGCCCAACCTTTGACCCCCTTGTGCTACCTACTTGTTTATGATGAATTTGTTATTTCTTGGTCTTGGCTCTTTTATGATCCTATATATATTGGTATTGTATCAGGTATTTTATGTCCATTTTATATCCTTACGCCTTTTGTCATGAACTTGATTTTACTTGTATATTTGGAATAACTATTGTATATGGCCTGGTATGGCAAGGAACTAGCATGACTTGATAAGTGACCCATGGTGGTACACTTCTGACCTGACTAACCTGACTTGATAGTGGCCCGTGGTGGCGCACTCTTGACTTGACTTGTAACTGGTAACCTGATAACTTGATAGTGGCCGTGGCGGCGCACTCTTAACTTAACTTGACTTGCCTTGACACCGTGGGTGTTCCTGCTTGCTTGCTTGTACAATCCACTTATCTTGTCTTGCATCATGTCTAGGACGTGACTTCCTGGGTACCACGGCCAGGGACTCGCGCTAAATTGGACTAGGCTAATGATTAGATCAAACTAGAACATGGAGAATTCCCGGTCACAGGCAATCTCGTTATCTGGGCGCTTTAATGGACTTGTAGCTTGCCGACGAGTAGAGCACATTTCCAGCACACTGTCATGTGTTGCACCCTCTAAGTCACCTAAGGGTACATTTGTCTCCCGGGCGATGTACCCACCTATAACTCTCAACCCGCGGAAGGATAACTGGATGGTCTGCAGGGCTTGGGACTGGGAGTTTCTCACTGCATCTTGTTAGTAATTAGGCTTGTGATAACCCTAGTTAGTTAAAGTAGTAAGCCGTAGTACTTGCTTGGCCGATTGTGAATAAATGGTGTCCAGCTCTGTCTAAGTCTTCTCTAGCCCTTATACCTGGAACTCTTGATCATGATTGTTTTACTTATCTCTAACGATAAATGGGTAGAGACAGTGAACTATTCAGGCGAAGGAGTACAATCCCGGTCCTTGTTTGGTTTAAGGATTGAAACCTGGCTCCCGGAATGGTTCCACGTCCCTAGTCGTTTATCGCTCTGCGTACTTTTATTACTTGTACCTTCTTTTATTCTTATGTTCTGATATGCTGGCTTTTGTTCTTATTTGTGGCCTCCTTTGTGGCACTTGCTCTTTCTGGGGTTTGACCCAGCTGGTTTTGTGTGGCCAGATTTCGGAGCAGCTCCCGAGGATCTACCAAGCTTCCAGCCCAATGGTGAACACTAGACGGAACCCGGGCTACGAGTGGGTTTTCCCTTTCTGTTTCACCCACTTATATGTAAATTTATTCTTTGAGGCGTTTAGCCGACGAGCACCTGTTAGCTCGATGCACATTTACTTACTGTCTGCCTACGGGCTGTAAACATGATTAACAAATCCTAGGGTTGATCATGTATGACTGAACTCTTGCTAGTCCTATCATTTGTACGACTAGCTTCATGATCATCCAATATGTAATATTTGGGACGCCTTATATATATATATTTGATGCTCTAACATCTTGTAACTCTGTTAATTGCTTGAGATTGAGACAATCGGCTTGACCTTAAGAGACTGCTGGCTTGTAGTAAACCCTCATATCTAGACAGCCGTGACCGTATTGTTGAGATGCATTCTATTTCAAGATACGTAGCTGGCTGTGTCTGCCCCCGCTCTCCAGTATTCTGGTTCTGGGGCGTGACAGAGAGAGTGAGAAAGGAGAGAGAGGATTTGGGGGGTTCTCCAGGGAAGAGAGAGAGGAAAGATTTCGGAAAAGAGAGAGGTGAGAGAGGGAAAGGTGAGGGAGGAGAGAGGGATGACGTGAGGGAGAGTAAAATGACAAGAGAGATGGGGAGTAGATATTTTAGAGGGTAGATTAGAATCAAGAAATTAATTAATAACAAATAATTAATGAGGACAAAATTACCTCCAATAAAATAATAAAAAATTTAAATATATCCCAAAATTAAAATCCTCCAAAATACGAAATACAGTCAAAATACAGTCATATACCTATTTCTAAAATAGGGATATGACACGTATAACAAACACCAAGCACAAGATGAAGACAAATATATGACGGTGACGTACGTCACCTGGACAAATTCCAACCTTTAATAACTCAGATACAATTACAAGATTGACAGAACTCACGTTAAATCCTTTGTCCTAATAGGTTCAACCCCCTTACCACTCTCAAGAGAAAAACAGAAAATTACAATTGAGATCACTCACAAACCCGTAGAAATCTCCCTAACCGAAGTTGACGACTCCTCGACTAGATCTTCTTCTTCCTTCTATCTTGGATGGCGAAGTCCTAAGAGCAAAGTACGGACTTTCTCTTATATTTTATTGTGGACAAGTTATGTTTTTTTTGTCTCCACCCTCACCCTATATATATAGGATGAGAAAATCCTATTTTAGGTCATAATATGATTTCTTAATTATAAAGCCCTCAAATAAGAATCTCGTTACACCTAAAATAGCCTATCAATTATTATATTTTAGAACATAATATGATTTCCTAAAATATAAACCTTATTATATCTAAAATAGCACGACACTAATTATGGACATCCAAATCTAATCAAATCAAATATTTAATAAGATTTGTATTCCACAAGTATGTTGTTACCAAATCCAGACTGGATTCCAACAATCTTCCCTCTAGTCTGATGAGAGGGTATTGACCCCATGGGTCCTCAACTGGATTCCATGCATGTCGTCCCACGACAGAATTTCTGCTCCCCCATGCCACTGATCTCCGATCCCCCGAATTGCTTTGCATCTTCCTTTGTCTCCAGCTCCTCGACCTTCACGTTAACGCTAGTTCTCATGCGTAGCACCTCCTTCACCACTGGGATCCTTTTGATATCAATGACACGACCAAGACTGAAGTCCCTGATGATCAGCCTCACCATAAGTCTTGGCTGCTTGTCCCCGACTTCCATTTTCTACCAGAAAGTGTTAACTTTTCGACGATCTTCTTCAGCCTTGGCTGGCCCAACCAAGCGGACGGTGCGGTTCTCACAAGATTCGAACTCCTGAACCTGCCCACTTTTGTGTCCGAACTTGAAGCTCCCCCATACGCATGCGTCCTTGAGCAGAACATCATGCATTGTACATGTCGTCGGCTCTACATGAACTGTGTAAGTGATGATGCTTTCACCTCAGATTGATTTTGCTGCAAAATTTAATCTCCTTCCTGCTTCGAACTGTTGAAACCGATGTCGCTCCATGAAGATTTGGCAAACCACACGTCGCCAAATCTGGATCCGTAGAGCAACCTCTACCTGGAGACCGACTAGCTGTCATAGGTGTCACGACCCGTACCATAGAGTAAGGGCACGAGAAGTGGGTACGTCCAGCCTACGCCACAGTGTCGGCGGTAGAACGCTGTCCTAGGTCACAACATCTAACAATATAATGCTAAGCAGTTTATACTCCCCGAATGGGGGTGACATAGCAGAATGTAAACTCAATCACAACTAAGGAAGAAGAAGTACGATATGATATAGAGCTCAATATAAAATACAGATGATCAGAAGAGTCTAAGTGTCTAAGATAACAACTCAGCAAAATCCAGAAAATAATACAACTCTGAAGTCAATACAAATGACATAAGAAATAAGATAAAGCCTAGCTAATCAAGTCTAAGCAGTAGGAATGACATCCTCAGCTAGAGCTGGATCCTCCTGTGGGTCCAACTCACAGGTATCGTCTAGATGGGCTCCATAGTAGGTCGGGCAGAAGTCCTCGGTATCATCTGTAATATTTTCAACAGGTCCAGTCAGGACGGGAGCGAGCACAGTACATCTCATGCAGTTCATATCATGGCAGGAAATATAAAACAAGCAATAGAGTAAGATACATGAAATGCTGTAAGAAGATGTACATAAAAACAGGAGAGATATTTGATAACTGCAAATATATACATGATAAGTAAGAACTGTAAGTGACTAATGATGTAGAGTACAAGATGGCATGTAATTGGCTTAGGTTGTACATGATGTACATGAGTGAACATGCGGGACATCAGCCAATAAGGCTGTGTTATACATGATAAAACATAAAAAGTAACAGAGTGAACATGATGGGTAAATCACATAACCATTTATACTCACCCCTACCCACAATCAATATACAAGGATCCAATCCAGTTACGTTACGGATATGATGTTTTGGTTACACAGGAAACACATGAGAAAACATAAGCGTACATGAAAGAATATGAAAGTACATGAACGTACATGAAAGAACATGAGAGAACATGAGTGTACATGAATAACACAGAAGCAAGGAATATATGATGTACATGAAACACATGTCGTAAAGTATCCGATGCGCCCGCTAAGGGGGATAACATCCCAAGAAGAGATCCATATAGTACCAATCCGTGATGATAACGTGACAGCATCAAGTAAAAGTAATCTAGAGCGAGAATATAAATCGTGACAAGTATGAAACGATCAAAGAATGTACTCGTCTGATACCCTGGATGTCCAGAAGAAAATACTGCCTGATGAGGGGTGTCTGTCTCCTAATCAGAGCAACACAAGTTACAATATGTCTAAATTGAAGTAATTGAACATTACGATGCATTCTACATGATTCTAAGTCAATTTAGGCAAAAGTCAAACTTGGTCAACTCTGGTCAATTCAAACAGTCAAACTAGGTCAACTTAAGTCATATTAGGTCACAGGAAGTCAAACCAAGTCACACTAGGTCAAACAAGTCAAGGTTAGTCAAATCTAGGTTAAAGTCAACTTTTGGTCAACATTCTAGTCAAACTAGTCAAGTTATCTAGGGTTTAGTTAACAATGGTCAGACTAGTCAATTACTAGTCAATATGGTCAAGCTAGGTCAAGTCTAGGTCAATCTAGACTATCTAAGGTACTACACCACAAGGTTAAGGTATAACCAATACCTATACAAGTATACCACATATAAATACATATATATATAATACCAACCTTAATCCTATATTCAAGCTAATCCCATATTCCAATCTCAAGTCATGACTCAACTCTAAGTATCTCACTTAACCCTATACATATCTTAATTGACATGTAACTATCCATATAACCCAAGTCACACAAATACCCTTATATACTTAGGGCACCCACATATAGGTCAAACCTAACCAATTAGTTAATAATCTAGGGTTTAGTCAAACCTTAGTCACTAAGTCCTTCTAAGTCCTTTCTAGGTTAATTAGGTCAAGGTCTGACCTATAGTTGACTTTGGCCAACTATGGTCAACATTTTGGTCAACCTAGGTCTAGTAGTTAAATACTAGTTACTATGGTCAAACTAGTCAACTCTAGTTACTTGGGTCCATATAGGGTCAAGCCTTAGTCTAACTAGGGTTTTGGTCAATCATAGACTAGTCAACAAGGTAATTAGGTTAATCTTGACTAATGGTCAACATATAGTCATCTAGTCAACCTAGGTCTACTAAGCTTATTGGTCAAATCTAGACTCATAACCTATAGGCCATAGGCTAGTATATCTAGGGCACTGGCATATACATCTATATATAATACCATATATATACACATTCATATATATATATGTATATATATATTTTTTTTTTTTTTGTATATATATATATATATATATATATATATATATATATATATATACATATATATGTATATATGTATATATATATATATATATATATATATATATATATATATATATATATATATATATATATATAACATACCATATATAATATAACATATATACAATTATATAGAGGGAAGGAAAAGTGAGAGTGTGAGGGTGTGAGGGGGTCATGGGAAGGGGTAGTGGTGTGTGTGTGTGTGTAACAGTGAGAGGGGGGGTTCTCAGAATTCTGAGAATGGGCACAAACACACACACACATTACATACATATATACAGACACCTATACATATCTATATATATACATATATACACTCACATACACATACACATATACCCACACGCTCATATACATATATACATACATATACAGTGTATATACAGGCAATTACACACATATATAGATAATAAAATCAATTCAAAATCTATTTTTAAAAACTGGAAAAAAAAAATATATATATATATATATAACATACCATATATAATATAACATATATACAATTATATAGAGGGAAGGAAAAGTGAGAGTGTGAGGGTGTGAGGGGGTCATGGGAAGGGGTTTTGGTGTGTGTGTGTGTAACAGTGAGAGGGGGGGGTTCTCAGAATTCTGAGAATGGGCACAAACACACACACACATTACATACATATATACAGACACCTATACATATCTATATATATACATATATACACTCACATACACATACACATATACCCACACGCTCATATACATATATACATACATATACAGTGTATATACAGGCAATTACACACATATAGATAATAAAATCAATTCAAAATCCATTTTTAAAAACTGGAAAATACTGGAAATTTGGAAAACACTGTGCAGTGAAGGTAAATTGGGGGGAAACCCAAATTAAACCTAAAAACCTAGCTAAGACACGAATACAGTGGTTGGTAATCGTGCTCCCGTATGTATACGTGTCGTAGGGGTCCCTAGGAGTCTACCACGACACGACACAACGTGTCCAAGAGTCAAAAACCCAAAATCGGGTAAGCTTCAGACACTATGCAGTGTCACAGCATCGTGCACGGGTTCACGTGTGTGTGGGACACGACACACACATCCACGTGTCTCGTGGTCACGTGTCCAGGTTTTACTAGGGTCAGGCTACGTGTTCCAGAGTCTGTCTCGTGTGCACGTGTTACCAGGACACGACACGAGACGCATATCAGTCGAAAAAACTCGACTGATACACACTGCTATGCGCAGCGTCGTACAGCGATGCAAGTGTCTCGTGGACACGATACGACCCTCGTGGGGCCTCGTAGTCATGTCCACGTATAGCCCACGTGTTGGGCTAAATACTCGTGTCACCACGAGGTATCCACAACATGTCCAGAGTCGACACGACTCGCGCGAAGTCGGCTCTGTGCGTGTGTGCACTGTCAGTGCACGACCAGTGCACGTGTCCTCGTGTCCTCGATACGACACGAAGTGTCGTAAAATTTGAGGGGGGGTCTGTCAGTGATGGCCCCTCCTCTGTGTCAATTTCCACGTGTCCTCATGGCGTGTCGTGTCCGGAATTGGGGTCGAGTAGCAGGGGAGGCTGTATGCCTCAGTGCAGTGTCCTGGCAGTGGGTTCGTGTCGATTTTTGATACGAAAATAGCACGGATTCGTGCTCAGAGTTAGGGTTCTATGATCTACACCTATAGGGCTAGAAGATTGTTCAATTAGTTTTCGAAATTATTAATATTTAATTCATAGAGGCAATTTATCAAACACTTGAATTAAAACCTAAATACGTGTCCGATACGGACACCAAACCCAATCTATTTCCTACCAAACTTAGCCTACAGGTCCATGGTACCTAGATGCATGCAACCATGAAGAGAAAACAGAATATTAACTATATATGAGGGTATTTACCTATTGGTGCAATTCCAATGGAAATCAAGCTAGTGGGGGGTGTCCTCTTTAAATGATGATGCCCAAAATGCTATGCAACCTTGCTAGCTAGCTCCCCTTAGCACCCTTAATGGTAGAGGATCCAAATGCAAGAAACTATGCTCAATTTGGAGTTGATTTGGGCATTTGGGAAGGAATTGGGGAAGAACACTAAAGGAGGCAATTAAAATGAATTAAAAATGATGCTAATGATTAATGGGTTGTATTTATAGAGGGAGGAAATGTGTGATGGCTGCCATTAGGTTAGGGTTAGGGTTTAGGATGAGTGGCTAAGGCTTCTCCAACAATTTCAAGCCAATCTAATGGCTCATAACTAAAGTAGCCTCCTTTAACCTTTAGCCTAAAATATCTCTCTAACAAATATCTAGATATTACCCTAATTTGATTACTTAATGAAACCCTCTAACTTAGTCTCTAGGGTCATGATTAACATCTAGATTAGGCTAACTTCTAGGTCAAGTCTCAAATAATTTAACTAACACATATTTAATTCATATAATTTACAATTTCACAAAAGTGTCAAAATAACCAAAATACCTCTAGGCTTAAAAGTAGAAATTTGAAATCCTAAACACATGATTAGGTCTCCTTGGTCATGATTAGTCTTCTAGGTCATGCATGACTAAGGTTACACTAGTAAAACACCAATTTCACATTTCACTCAATCAAATAGTTTTGAAATAACTAAAAATCACCAAAAATCATATCATGACTAAGATCAAATATTTTAATGATTTAAAATACAAAAGTTCAATTTTACCCTTATTTTAGAAAAGTGGGTGTTACAAGTCTACCCTCCTTAGAAGAATTTTATCCTCGAAATTAAGATGGTCGTACTTCTTACAGAGTCTCGTCCCCGACAATCATTGTCACGCCCCAGAACCAGAATACTGGAGAGCGGGGGAATGACTCAGCCAGCTACGTATTACGGGTAGATGAATATCGTATAATACGATCAATGCTGTCTAACCAGACGAGGGGGTACATACTACATAAAAATCTTACTATGGTCATTTCACATCTATTGTCTCAATCATTCAAAACAAGAAACAGAAATAGAGAACATGTAAGACAAAGCAGTAAGGCGTCCCAAATGCTCAGTCAAAATATTCTTGAGATCTGGCTTTACAAAACATAGCCAGATGGTATAGCAAGTATATACACAATTGTTATCAGCTGCAGTCTGACTTTAGTTATAATTATGCGAAAGTAAGAGCAAGACAATCCGACTAACATGTCGGTGCCAAACGGCTAAGTGTAAAGTAAATGACAAAACGAGCGATGAAGTAAGGAAACCCACTCGAGTCCTCATGCGATCATTCCCCTAGTATTGACCATCTTGGAGGTAGAAGTAAGCGGGATCCTCGGGGATCGGCTCTAAATCTGGCCATGCAAAACCAGAGAGGTTAGACCTCTAATAGCAAGTACCACAAGGAAGGACGATATGAAGGACTAAACCAGTAAGTAAGAAAATATAATAATAGATCTCTGCTTTCCACTAGGATTCACATAACATCACGATACTTCGAACCAACCTCCCAACCAAACAAGGACAGAAGTTGTCCCGTCACGCCCTGACATTCTGATCATCTTAGTTAGACAACAGAGTAGATACAATACACAAACAAATCATCTTTGAACAGCCAATCAATTCCTACGGCTTGCCATTGTGAGTCCCAAGTTATCCTGGAATTATGAAATTAGGGATTCCTCAGTTCTTACTATGTGCAAGCAAGGCTAGACTATCCAATCAATCAATTGCGCCAATCATGTAGTTAGACGAGTTCCAGCGGGACGCCCGCCGTTATAGCATGTACAATAATATAAGCAGATACCGTTCCCTGCCCGTGTGACAGATTTACCATATCTGTAGGAACCAGCCGGCCCGTCGGGCACTTAATAGTCCCAAGGGGGCTGCCATGTAAGAACTCGGGAATCCATTCTCTCCATGCCATCATTATTTTATTTAACTTAATAGTCTGTACGTTGAGTGAAGTTCCATGCCGTGGATCATGGTCGTTCAAATGAGTACTTTCGTACGGGGTACGATATGCGCAACTCTACAACGATACCCGTGCGGCTAGGTTGTAGGTTTTACATAGCGTGATGCAACAATCAAGTCTAACCACGGAGTAATCATGCCTTGACCATAAAGTACACATGCTATTTTTGTAAGATAAATAAATAAATAAAAATGAATAATTTGAAGCCTGCATGTGCCTGTATGCCAATATTCGGGATTGGCTAATCGAGTACAATAGTTCATTACATGAACGTGTCTCATTCATTTCCTTCAATAAGACGACTAGCCAGTCTCTTAGTTCCAACTAGGAACGCATGATCAATTTTAGTAAAGATAACCATTATTATCAATGGTATCAAGGCATGAAAGTCAATTAGTATTACATGGGGTCGAGTCTGTAACTCCTCAGAGTTAAGTTCCAGTCAATCTGGGTATCCATGGATCAATCAAGACACATGACACATTCTACACAACAATCCATATTTACAATATTAACATGTCATAATTTTATCAAGTTCACGCCAAAAGGCGTAAGGATATAATATAAGAATTATCATGCCATCATTAAATGAATAATTATAGGACAAATAAAACACCCTGGTAAAAAGTTACGCCAGCAAGTCTAAGCTAAGACCAAAAGTCACGCCAACAAGTCTAGTCAGAGTGAGCGTGAAAAATGGTTCATGTTGGCATGCACAGTGTGAGTGGCAAAAATGATAAGAAATCCACGCACGCACTCGTGGACGTGTGCGTGGCTAAAAATCCACGCACCCATGAATGTGTGCGTGACTGAAAATACACGCACGCTCATGAGAACGTGAGCGTGACTAAAAATACACGCACGCTCATAGATGTGTGCGTGACTAAAAATACACGCACGCTCATGGATGTGTGCGTGATTAAAAATACACGCACGCTCATGAGAACGTTAGCGTGACTGAAAATACACGCAGACACGTAGAGACGTGTGCGTGACTAAAAATACACGCACGTTCATGAGAACGTTAGCGTGACTAAAAATATACGCAGACACGTAGAGACGTGTGCGTGACTAAAAATACACGCACGTTCATGAGAACGTTAGCGTGACTAAAAATACACGTAGACACGTAGAGACGTGTGCGTGACTAAAATCCATGCAGCCACGTAAGAACGTGTGCGTGACTCAGCCTTCGTCCCAAGCCAGAAAATGAGGTTCCCAGCCAGAAAACATGCTAAGTTGGGAGGTCAAAACCATGAATAAACGAAAATATAGCAACTTAGATCTAGGAAAAACCAGCCATAGAAATCAAAAATGCTAAGTAGTAAACTCTCTCAGAATCTTGAGAGAAAGAGTAATGATCCATAAAAATGGATGAAGGAGAAGCAAGATTGCACTTGCCTACTGCTACTGCTGGTGGGTGGAGAGTGATGAGAGGAAGAAGAAGAAGTAATGGTGAGAATGAGTAATGAGGAGAGAGAATGGAGAGGGGAGCTTTAAATAGCAAAGGGGGTGGTAGGTGGGAGCCAATGGGCCGGGTTTGTGGGGGTTCGGCCAAGGCCAACCCGAAGGTAAACAGAAGATTAAAAGCAGGAAATAAAATATAGGTAATAAAATTGCAGGAAATAAAATTACAGGAAATAAAATTGCAGGAAATTAATTAACATGAAAATTAAAGAGCAGATAATTAATTAGCATAAAACTAGAGGAATTTAAATACAGGATACTACATGATAAATACTTAAATAAATACATTCAAGCAATATACGTATTAAAATATGTATTCTGGGAACGGGGAGTGACATCTCTACCCACCTTAGAAAAATTTCGTCCTCGGAATTTCAAATCCAAGCAGGTAGAAATATCGGAGCTAAACTAATACAAGCAATTCTAGTGAGCAAGCAATCATGATTATCATATCAAAAGCAAGTACTATATATGTAAATTCGTCAATCCACGATATCAAGTAGCTCTACCCACAAGGTGATAAGCATGAAGAATCAGGACAATCAAGTTATACAGAAAGAGATATACCTTGTGAGTCAAATAGATGTGGATACCGTGATCGGATATCATCCTCACGTTCCCACGTTGACTCTCCCAATGAGTGATGACCCCAAGCAACATGGACAAGACTAATTGTTCGGTTCTTGAGTATCTTCTCTCTTCGGTCCAAAATGGACATAGGCTGTTCCTCGTAAGACAGGTTGGTACCAACAACCAGCTCAGAGTGATCGAGGACATGGCTTGGGTCCGATACATACCTACGTAATTGAGACACATGAAATACGTCATGTACCTCTCGTAACGAAGGCGGGAGGGATAAACGATAAGCAACATCGCCTATCCGATCAAGGATAACAAATGGGCCCACGTACCGCGGACTCAATTTCCCGCGAACGCTAAATCTAATGACCCCACGAGTAGGTAAGATCCGCAAGAATACGTGATCCCCAACAGAGAATTCTAACGGCCTACGATGTTGGTCTGCCCAATGACGATGCCGATCCTGTACAACTCGAAGTCGCTCTCTAATTTCCTTAACCACTTCAACCGTTTGAACAATCATTTCCGGGCCTAACATCTTCCTCTCTCCGATGTCATCCCATGCAAGCGGTGACCTGTACCTCTTACCATATTGTGCTTCGAACGGTGCCATCTGGATACTGGCTTGATAACTGTTGTTGTATGAGAACTCGACCAAGTGCAGGTGATTTTTCCAAGACCCTCCAAAATCTAGAGTGCAAGCTCGCAACATGTCTTCTAAAGTCTGAATCGTCCTTTCTGATTGCCCATCAGTCTGCGGATGGTAAGCCGTGCTAAATCTTAACTTGGTACCCAGACTGTGATGTAAGCTCTTCCAGAAATGTGATGTAAAGCGGGTATCTCGATCCGACACAATACTGACAGGGACTCCATGCTGCCTGACTATCTGTTGCATATATAACTCTGCCAACTTTTCTGTAGATTGTTCTACTCGGAAAGGAAGAAAGTATGCTACCTTCGTAAGTCGATCTACTATTACCCAAATAGCGTCCTTACCACTTGGTGATCTTGGTAAACCGGTCACAAAGTCCATTGTAATATGCTCCCATTTCCATTCCGAAATAGGAAGCGGTTGTAATAACCCAGCTGGACTCTGCTATTCTGCCTTCACTTGCTGACATACCAAGCAGCGGAAAATAAATCTAGCTATTTCCCTCTTCATCCGTTCCACCAGAAATGCTGCTTGATATCTTGGTACATCTTGGTCCCTCCAGGGTGAATAGAATACTGAGAACTATGAGCTTCTGTCATAACCTCTGTCTGATATCTCCACCAGGTACACATAGACGTAACCAAACCTAAGCGTACCATCTTCATGAATTCTCATCTCCTTTCTGAGTCCTGACTCACATTCTGCCCTAAGCTTCTGAATCCTTGGGTCTTGTGCCTGAGCTGTCTTAATCCTGCCTACCAAGTCGGATTAAACTTGCAGACTTGTTAGAACTCCTACTTCACTAGGAAGTATAACTTTGATGCCCATCTCCTAAAGGTCTTCTAAGATATGCTTCTGTGTTGTCAACATAAAGGCGCCGCCTCTCCTGCTAAGAGCGTCTGCTACTACATTAGCCTTGCCTGGATGATACTGAAGCTCCATGTCATAATCCTTAATCAACTCCAACCATCTTCTCTGCCTCATGTTCAGCTCCTTCTGAGTAAAGATGTACTTCAGACTTTTATGATCTATGTACATCTCCACTCGGTCACCATATAAGTAATGCCTCCATAGCTTCAGAGCAAACACTACTGCTGCTAACTCCAAATCATGAGTTGGATAATTCTTCTCGTGGTCCCGAAGCTGCCTAGATGCATATGCTATCACCTTCCCATGCTGCATAAGGACACATCCAAGTCCTTTAACTGACGCATCACAATATACTGTAAAACCTCCGGGTCCAACTGGTAATGTAAGAATAGGTGCTGATATCAACTTCTGCTTCAAAGTCTCAAATGATGCCTGACATTCTGCCGACCAAACGAATGCTACATCCTTCCGGGTCAAGCGGGTCATGGGTGCTGAAAGCCTTGCAAAGTCTGACACAAACCTTCTGTAATATCCTGCCAATCCCAAGAAACTCCGCACATCTGCTACGGTCTTGGGTACTGGCCAACTCTCTACTGCTTCTATCTTCTTGGGATCTACCGCTACTCCAGCTCCTGATATGATGTGACCCAAAAAGGAAATGTGATCCGACCAAAACTCATACTTGCTGAGCTTGGCATACAACTGGTTCTCTCTCAGAACCTGCAACACTTTTCTGAGGTGGTCTTCATGCTCCTCTTCACTGGCAGAATATACGAGAATGTCGTCAAGAAACACAACGACAAACTGGTCTAAGTATGGCATGAAGATGCGATTCATCAAATCCATGAATATTGCTGGAGCATTGGTCAAACCAAACGGCATTACTAAGAATTCATAATGCCCATACTTCGACCTGAACGCTGTCTTGGGAACATCTTCCTTCCGAACTCTCACTTGATGGTACCCTGAACGAAGATCTATCTTGGAGAAAACTCTAGCTTGGCTCAACTGATCAAATAAATCGTCGATCCTGGGTAGTGGGTACTTGTTCTTTACTGTTGCCGCGTTAAGATTCCTGTAGTCAATGCACAATCTGGATGACCTATCCTTCTTCCCCACAAGTACCACTGGTGCTGCCCACGGTGATACGCTAGCTTGGATGAACTTCTTCTCCTTCAATTCCTCTATATGCTGATATACCTTGGCCTGCTCTGAATCCGCCATTCTGTAAACTCGATCTGATATTGGTTTAGTTCCTGGTGCCAATTCGATGCTGAACTCAATATCCCTAACTGGTGGTAGACCTGGAAGTTCTTCGGGAAATACGTCTAGAAATTCTTCAACTACCTTCGAGATCTGAACTTCTTCCATTGCCGCTACTATTCCCTGCTCTCGCTGAGTTGTCTCTGATCTGACTAAGGTGAATCTCTCCATGCCTGAAATATCAAAAGATACACTCCCTCTACGACAATCTATTGTCGCATGACTGTCTTTCAGCCAGTCCATACCTAAGATAACGTCAAAATTTCTAACATAAAATTCTATCAACCGGGCGGGTAAGGAATGCCCGCAAACTACAACGCTACACGCTAGAATAACTCTACTAACTCCTACGAGCCCATTACCAGTGAGTATATTCAACCTCCCTGGCAATGCCTCGAACTCCATTCCTAGTCGTGTAGCAAATTGTGCTGATATAAATAAATGGGATGCTCCCGAATCAAACAATGCTACTGCGGGAAATGAGGCGACGAGAATGTTACCTGCCACAACATCTCCCGATGCCAATGCCTCTTTCAAGGATAAAGTGAATGCCTGCCCTCGACCTCCTTGCTGGTTCCTATACTGCGGCCTAGCCTGGTGCTGCTGCTGGCCCCTGCCTTGATGATGCTGGGGTGGTCTATGCTGGTGTTGCTGCATCGGCGGTCCCTACTGCCGAAACATCTGAGCCTGCGGACGCTGTGCCAATGGCCTTACTGCCACTGCTGGTCCTCGATACTGGCCTGCCCCTGGTGCTGACAGAGCAGTAAACTGCTGCCCTGGTCCTCCTGACCTCGAATTCATGGGACATGTGGTAACCCGATGGTCTGGATTTCCACATATCAGACACAGTCCATTCAATGTCCGACACACATCTCTAGTGTGCCCCATCTTCCCACAATAAGTGCAGCCCGTCGGGGGTTGCTGGTTCTTCCTCTGTTGCTGTTGCTGCTGCCTGGGTGGTGGTGTCGGTCCTCGTATCGCCATATCGTGGATAGAATGCTAGTGGATGGTGCTGTTGTTCGGGGCGTTGCTCTCCCTCCTCCTTCAATCTGACTGTGGGATCTCTTCTGACCCCCAGTCCTCACCGCAAGCCTCTGAATGGTGATTTCATGCCTTCGAGTCGCCGTCAATATCTCATCAAAAGTCTGGTAATTATGCCCCTCGATCAATTGCAAGAGTTCAATATGAAATCCTTGCTGAAACCTCATGGCCTTCTGGCTCTTTGTTGCTACCATCTCTGGGGCGAACCTACTCAATCTGCAGAACTCCGCTGTATAAGCATCTACAGTCTTGCCAGCCTGCCTGAGGCTGATAAACATCTGTTGTAGCTCAAACTGTACCACAACTCCATAGTACTTGGTCTTGAATCTTGCTGTGAAATCGTCCCAAGCCACAGGACGTCTGATGCCCACTTTCTCTGATTCCCACCAATCACGTGCGAGATCCTGAAGTAATAACTTCACTAGATCCACACGTTCTTCTGCCGGTACCTTAGCTGCTGTCAGAATAGCCTCCATGTCTTTAAGCCATGCATCTGCTGATATGGCATCCTCCGTGCCCTCGAAACGGTAGGGGTTGTACTTGTAAAAGCTGGCTGATGCTCCTGAATCTGGCCTTGCCCATCTTTCCAATGCTGTCTGCAATCCTTGGTTGAGTAGCACATTCTGCTCTTGTAGCTGAGTGTGCATGCGCTATTGGGCCAACATCTGATGTTGCTGAGTAGCCATCATTCCTCTCATGATCTCCAGAAGGACTGGTGTGTCCACTTGGGTAGGTGGAACTGTCGGTGGTGGTGGAATATCCGGATACTGTGATCCAGCTGCTAGTTCTACTATCACTTCTTCCTGGGTAGCCTCCTGAGGTGAGACTGGCCCTTGTTGCTGACCAACAGGGTCGGGTTGTCCACGTTGCTCCTGCTGTTGTTGTTGTTGTCCAGCTCTGACCGATGCGGACGAAGTGCCCCTAAGAAAAGGGACAAGAGAACAATCAACAATCGGACATGGAGAGATCAATGAAGTCAAAGGATACCGGAATGTCAAGTTGGAGTCGAGAGTAACGAATTATGAGATCAAGGGGGAACATGTGTGATTGAGACATCCTATAAATCAAAACACCCCACAAGTCTGAAATCAGACCTGCATGGGCCACTACTAAAATCTTGTCACGCCCCAGAACCAGAATACTGGAGAGCGGAGGAATGACTCAGCCAGCTATGTATTACGGGTAGATGAATACCGTATAATACGATCAATGCTGTCTAACCAGACGAGGGGGTGCATACTACATGAAAGTCTTACTATGGTCATTTCACATCTATTGTCTCAATCATTCAAAATAAGAAACAGAAATAGAGAACATGTAAGATAAAGCAGTAAGGCGTCCCAAACGCTCAGTCAAAATGTTCTTGAGATCTGGCTTTACAAAACATAGCCAGATGGTATAGCAAGTGTATACACAATTGTTATCAGCTGCAGTCTGACTTTAGTTACAATTATGCGAAAGTAAGAGCAAGACAATCCGACTAACATGTCGGTGCCAAACGGCTAAGTGTAAAGTAAATGACAAAACGAGCGGTGAAGTAAGAAAACCCACTCGAGTCCTCCTGCGATCATTCCCTTAGTATTGACCATCTTGGAGGTAGAAGTAAGCTAGATCCTCGGGGACCGGCTCTAAATCTGGCCATGCAAAACCAGAGAGGTTAGACCGATAATAGCAAGTACCACAAGGAAGGACGATATGAAGGACTAAACCAGTAAGTAAGAAAATATAATAATAGATCTCTGCTTTCCACTAGGATTCACATAACATCACGACACTTTGAACCAACCTCCCAACCAAACAAGGACAGAAGTTAGCCCGTCACGCCCTGACATTCTGATCATCTTAGTTAGGCAACAGAGTAGATACAATACACAAACAAATCATCTTTGAACGGCCAATCAATTCCTACGGCTTGCTATTGTGAGTCCCAAGTTATCCTGGAATTATACAATTAGGGATTTCTCAGTTCTTACTATGTGCAAGCAAGGCTAGTCTATCCAATCAATCAATTGCGCCAATCATGTAGTTAGACGAGTCCCAGCGGGACGCCCGCCGTTATAGCATGTACAATAATATAAGCAGATACCGTTCCCTGCCCGTGTGACAGATTTACCGTATCTGTGGGAACCAGCCGGCCCGTCGGGCACTTAATAGTCCCAAGGGGGCTGCCATGTAAGAACTCGGGAATCCATTCTCTCCATGCCATCATTATTTTATTTAACCTAATAGTCTCTACGTTGAGTGAAGTTCCATGCCGTGGATTATGGTCGTTCAAATGAGTACTTTCGTACGGGATACGATATGCACAACTCTACAACGATACCCGTACGGCTAGGTTGTAGGTTTTACATAGCGTGATGCAACAATCAAGTCTAACCACGGAGTAATCATGCCTTGACCATAAAGTACACATGCTGTTTTTGTAAGATAAATAAATAAATAAAAATGAATAATTTGAAGCCTGCATGTGCCTGTATGCCAATATTCGGGATTGGCTAATCGAGTACAATAGTTCATTACATGAACGTGTCTCATTCATTTCCTTCAATAAGACGACTAGCCAGTCTCTTAGTTCCAACTAGGAACGCATGATCAATTTTAATAAAGATAACCATTATTATCAATGGTATCAAGGCATGAAAGTCAATTAGTATTACATGGGGTCGAGTCTGTAACTCCTCAGAGTTAAGTTCCAGTCAATCTGGGTATCCATGGATCAATCAAGACACATGACACATTCTACACAACAATCCATATTTACAATATTAACATGTCATGATTTTATCAAGTTCACGCCAAAAGGCGTAAGGATATAATATAAGAATTATCATGCCATCATTAAATGAATAATTATAGGACAAATAAAACACCCTGGTAAAAAGTTACGCCAGCAAGTCTAAGCTAAGACCAAAAGTCACGCCAACAAGTCTAGTCAGAGTGAGCGTGAAAAATGGTTCATGTTGGCATGCACAGTGTGAGTGGGAAAAATGATAAGAAATCTACGCACGCACTCGTGGACGTGTGCGTGGCTAAAAATCCACGCACCCATGAATGTGTGCGTGACTGAAAATACACGCACGCTCATGAGAACGTGAGCGTGACTAAAAATACACGCACGCTCATGGATGTGTGCGTGACTAAAAATACACGCACGCTCATGGATGTGTGCGTGACTAAAAATACACGCACGCTCATGGATGTGTGCGTGACTAAAAATACACGCACGCTCATGGATGTGTGCGTGACTAAAAATACACGCACGTTCATAAGAACGTTAGTGTGACTGAAAATACATACAGACACGTAGAGACGTGTGCGTGACTAAAAATACACGCACGTTCATGAGAACGTTAGCATGACTAAAAATACACGCAGACACGTAGAGACGTGTGCGTGACTAAAAATACACGCACGTTCATGAGAACGTTAGCGTGACTAAAAATACACGCAGACACGTAGAGACGTGTGCGTGACTAAAATCCACGCAGCCACGTAAGAACGTGTGCGTGACTTAGCCTTCGTCCCAAGCCAGAAAATGAGGTTCCCAGCCAGAAAACACGCTAAGTTGGGAGGTCAAAACCATGAATAAACGAAAATATAGCAACTTAGATCTAGGAAAAACCAGCCATAGAAATCGAAAATGCCAAGTAGTAAACTCTCTCAGAATCTTGAGAGGAAGAGTAATGATCCATAAAAATGGATGAAGGAGAAGTAAGATTGCACTTGCCTACTGCTACTGCTGGTGGGTGGAGAGTGATGAGAGGAAGAAGCAGAAGTAATGGTGAGAATGAGTAATGAGGAGAGAGAATGGAGAGGGGAGCTTTAAATAGCAAAGGGGGTGGTAGGTGGGAGCCAATGGGCCGGGTTTGTGGGGGTTCATCCAAGGCCAACTCGAAGGTAAACAGAAGATTAAAAGCAGGAAATAAAATATAGGTAATAAAATTGCAGGAAATAAAATTACAAAAAATAAAATTACAGGAAATTAATTAACATAAAAATTAAAGCGCAGATAATTAATTAGCATAAAACTAGAGGAATTTAAATACAGGATACTACATGATAAATACTTAAATAAATACATTCAAGCAATATACGTATTAAAATACGCATTCTAGGAACGGGGAGTGACAATCATGGTCTCAAAACTTATTTAAATCATACAATTTAAAAGAATGACATACAGGGTCATGGCATACGGTGGCAGTTGAAGGTCTCATCTAGGTATACTAGTCATGCTAAACCAAAACGATCATAGGGTATCAAAACAAACAAACAATCTGGGGTGCATCAATTATCAAAGACTGACTAAGATATTGGTCAAGGACTCACCTCCAACTAGGTCTGGTGGCTGGAACTCCCTCCCGAAGGCGGAGCCTTGGCTAGGATAAGTATAGAAGGACAGTCTCATACCATATGTGCATCTGACCCACAAAATAGGCACGTCCCTCTTCTCTTCCTACAGTGGTCCCATATATGTCCAAGCTTCCTACAGAATGTACAAGTAGGCACTCTCTCAACTGGCCTCTGTCGGATAGGAGTCTGGACTGGATAGGCTGGTCTAGGCTGATAGTCTGGGTGCTCATGGGTAAAGCCAGGGCTATACTATCATTCCTAAGATAAAGGCCTAATCACAACTCATCAAATCATCATACTAAGAAAGAGTTATAACTAATAAATTTCTACAAGGAATTAGACTAGTCAACTAAAGTTATCCCTACTCCTAAGTTATTTGATGATGGAAAACAAATTTTTTTAACAGAAGAGAAATGAAAGAGGTGATACTTTAAAAACCTTCAAGATATAATCTGATAATCACATGCGTCTGTCCAAAATTATGATACCCAGAATCCTCGCCACGCTAGTAAGCAAGGTTGCAATGAACGGAAGAGTCCATAACTGGGGTATGCATCTCTATGATCATGTCGTCTGGAATCCTCGCTATGCCGACTAGTATAGCTAAGAGAAATTTCAATCTCTTTATCAAGATATGTACGTACATCCGAAGTCAGTTCCCTATGTTCTTGCCACGCCGGCTAATATAGCTGCGATAAACTCTAGGTTCCATAATAAAGTAGACATTTTACCATCCCTGTTATTTCGGTCAACATATGTTATCAGAAGATACCATAACTCGGTCATAAAATTCATCTCGATAAGAAAATCAAATCAACAACGATCTATCAAAATCAAATTCAAATATCAAGGAGTAAGGGTAAATTAAAACAAGAGAAAAGAATTTCAAATTTGAAGTTCAGAATGAGATTCTCAAGGGGCATCCTAGGAATCTCTCAAGAAATTCTAACTGTGATTGAGTATCCTCTCATTCTAATACCTTACTTCCTACATTCTATCGCAGGTGCGCAGTAGTACAACTAATCGTCGTACTACCACGACTTCGCACAAATGCGAATCTCGACCTGCATGGGCCACCACTAAAAATGTGTCACGACCCGCACCCTAGAGTAAGGGCACGAGAAGTGGGTACGTCCAGCCTACGCCGCAGTGTCGGCGGTAGAACGCTGTCATAGGTCACAACATCTAATAATATAATACTAAGCAGTTTATACTCCCGGAATGGGGGTGACATAGCAGAATGTAAACTCAATCACAACTAAGGAAGAAGAAGTACGATATGATATAGAACTCAAAATAAAATACAGATGATCAGAAGAGTCTAAGTGTCTAAAATAACAACTCAGCAAAATCCAGAAAATAATACAACTCTGAAGTCAATACAAATGACATAAGAAATAAGATAAAGCCTAGCTAATCTAGTCTAAGCAGTAGGAATGACATCCTCAGCTAGAGCTGGATCCTCCTGTGGGTCCAACTCATAGGTATCGTCTAGATGGGCTCCATAGTAGGTCGGGCAGAAGTCCTCGGTATCATCTGTAATATTTTCAACAGGTCCAGTCAGGACGGGAGCGAGCACAGTACATCTCATGCAGTTCATATTATGGCAGAAAATATAAAGCAAGCAATAGAGTAAGATACATGAAACGCTGTAAGAAGATGTACATGAAAACAGGAGAGATATTTGATAACTGGAAATATATACATGATAAGTAAGAACTGTAAGTGACTAGTGATGTAGAGTACGAGATGGCATGTAATTGGCTTAGGTTATACATGATGTACATGAGTAAACATGTGGGACATCAGCCAATAAGGCTGTATTGTACATGATAAAACATGAAAAGTAACATAGTGAACATGATGGGTAAATTACATGACCATTTATACTTACCCCTACCCACAATCAATACACAAGGATCCAGTCCAGTTACGTTACGGATATGATGTTTTGGTTATACAGGAAATACATGAGGAAACATGAGCGTACATGAAAGAACATGAAAGTACATAAACGTACATGAAAGAACATGAGAGAACATGAGTGTACATGAATAACGCAGAAGCAAGGAATACATGATGTACATGAAACACATGTCATAAAGTATCCGATGCGCCCGCTAAGGGGGATAACATCCCAAGAAGAGATCCATATAGTACCAATCCGTGATGATAACGTGACAGCATCAAGTAAAAGTAATCTAGAGCGAGAATATAAATCGTGACAAGTATGAAACGATCAGAGAATGTACTCGCCTGATACCCTGGATGTCCAGAAGAAAATACTGCCTGAGGAGGGGTGTCTGTCTCCTAATCAGAGCAACACAAGTTACAATATGTCTAAATTGAAGTAATTGAACATTATAATGCATTCTACATAATTCTAGGTCAATTTAGGCAAAAGTCAAACTTGGTCAACTCTGGTCAATTCTAACAGTCAAACTAGGTCAACTTAAGTCATATTAGGTCACAGGAAGTCAAACCAAGTCACACTAGGTCAAATAAGTCAAGTTTAGTCAAATCTAGGTTAAAGTCAACTTTTGGTCAACATTCTAGTCAAACTAGTCAAGTTATCTAGGGTTTAGTTAACAATGGTCAGACTAGTCAATTACTAGTCAATATGGTCAAGCTAGGTCAAGTCTAGGTCAATCTAGACTATCTAAGATACTACACCACAAGGTTAAGGTATAACCAATACCTATACAAGTATACCACATATAAATACATATATATATATAGTACCAACCTTAATCCTATATTCAAGCTAATCCCATATTCCAATCTCAAGTCATGACTCAACTCTAAGTATCTCACTTAATCCCATACATATCTTAATTGACATGTAACTATCCATATAACCCAAGTCACACAAATACCCTTATATACTTAGGGCACCCACATATAGGTCAAACCTAACCAATTAGTTAATAATCTAGGGTTTAGTCAAACCTTAGTCACTAAGTCCTTCTAAGTCCTTTCTAGGTTAATTAGGTCAAGGTCTGACCTATAGTTGACTTTGGTCAACTATGGTCAACCTAGGTCTAGTAGTTAAATACTAGTTACTATGGTCAAACTAGTCAACTCTAGTTACTTGGGTCCATATAGGGTCAAGCCTTAGTCTAACTAGGGTTTTGGTCAATCATAGACTAGTCAACAAGGTAATTAGGTTAATCTTGACTATTGGTCAACATATAGTCAAACACTCTAGTCAACCTAGGTCTACTAGGCTTATTGGTCAAATCTAGACTCATAACCTATAGGCCATAGGCTAGTATATCTAGGGCACTGGCATATACATCTATATATAATACCATATATATACACATTCATATATATATATATATATATATATATATATATATATATATATATATATATATATATATATATATATATATATATATATATATTTACATATGTATATAACATACCATATATAATATAACATATATTCAATTATATAGAGGGAAGGGAAAGTGAGAGTGTGAGGGTGTGAGGGGGTCATGGGAAGGGGTAGTGGTGTCTGTGTGTAACAGTGAGAGGGGGGGTTCTCAGAATTCTGAGAATGGGCACAAACACACACACACATTACATACATATATACACACACATATACATACCTATATATATACATATATACACTCACATACACATACACATATACCCACACACTCATATACATATATACATACATATACAGTGTATATACAGGCAATTACACACATATATAGATAATAAAATCAATTCAAAATCTATTTTTAAAAACTGAAAAATACTGGAAATTTGGAAAACACTGTGCAGTGAAGGTAAATTGGGGGGAAACACAAATTAAACCTAAAAACCTAGCTAAGACATGAATACAGTGGTTGGTAATCGTGCCCCCAGATGTATACGTGTTGTAGGAGTCCCTAGGAGTCCACCACGACACGACACAACATGTCCAAGAGTCAAAAACCCAAATCGGGTAAGCTTCAGACACTGTGCAGTGTCACAGCATCGTGCACGGGTTCTCATGTGTGTGGGACACGACACACACATCCACGTGTCTCGTGGTCACGTGTCCAGGTTCGCCTAGGGTCAGGCTACGTGTTCCAGTGTCTGTCTCGTGTCCACGTGTCACCAGGATACGACACGAGACGCGTATCAGTCGAAAAAACTCGACTGATACACACTGCTACGTGCAGCGTCGTACAGCGATGCAAGTGTCTCGTGGACACGACACGAGCCACGTGGGGCCTCGTGGTCATGTCCATGTGTAGCCCACGTGTTGCGCTACACACTCGTGTCACCACGAGGTATCCACAACGTGTCCAGAGTCGACACGACTAGCGCGAAGTCGGCTCTGTGCGTGTGTGCACTGTCAGTGCACGACCAGTGCACGTGTCCTCGTGTCCTCGATACGACACGAGGTGTCATGAAATTTGAGGGGGGGTCTGTCAGTGATGGCCCCCTCCTCTGTGTCAATTTCCACGTGTCCTCATGGCGTGTCGTGTCCGGAATTGGGGTCGAGTAGCAGGGGAGGCTGTATGCCTCAGTGCAGTGTCGTGGCAGTAGGTTCGTGTCAATTTTTGACACGAAAATAGCACGGATTCGTGCTCAGAGTTAGGGTTCTATGATCTACACCTATAGGGCTAGAAGATTGTTCAATTAGTTTTCGAAATTATTAACATTTAATTCATAGAGGCAATTCATCAAACACTTGAATTAAAACCTAGATACGTGTCTGATACGGACATCAAACCCAATCTATTTCCTACCGAACTTAGCCTACAGGTCCATGGTACCTAGATGCATGTAACCATGAACAGAAAATAGAATATTAACTATGTATGAGGGTATTTACCTATTGGTACAATTCTAATGGAAATCGAGCTAGTAGGGGGTGTCCTCTTCAAATGATGATGCCCAAAATGCTATGCAACCTTGCTAGCTAGCTCCCCTTAGCACCTTCAATGGTAGAGGATCCCAATACAAGAAACTAGGCTCAATTTGGAGTTGATTTGGACATTTGGGGAGGAATTGGGGAAGAACACTAAAGGAGGCAATTAAAATAAATTAAAAATGATGCTAATGATTAATGGGTTGTATTTATAGAGGGAGGGAATGTGTGATGGCTGCCATTAGGTTAGGGTTAGGGTTTAGGATGAGTGGCTAAGGCTTCTCCAACAATTTCAAGCCAATCTAATGGCTCATAACTAAAGTAGCCTCCTTTAACCTTTAGCCTAAAATATCTCTCTAACAAATATCTAGATATTACCCTAATTTGATTACTTAATGAAATCCTCTAACTTAGTCTCTAGGGTCATGATTAACATCTAGATTAGGCTAACTTCTAGGTCAAGTCTCAAATAATTTAACTAACACATATTTAATTCATATAATTTACAATTTCACAAAAGTGTCAAAATGACCAAAATACCCTAGGCTTAAAAGTAGAAATTTGAAATCCTAAACACATGATTAGGTCTCCTTGGTCATGATTAGTCTTCTAGGTCATGCATGACTAAGGTTACACTAGTAAAACACCAATTTCACATTTCACTCAATCAAATAGTTTTAAAATAACTAAAAATCACCAAAAATCGTATCATGACTAAGATCAAATATTTTAATAATTTAAAATACAAAAGTTTAAATTTACTTTTATTTTAGAAAAGTGGGTGTTACAATAGGACCGATAGACTGACCCTCAATCTTTGACTCATCACCATCCGTCGCTTTGTTTCGACGAACCGAATCCTCCGTAACCCTCAAAGCATCTAAAAGTCCCTCATAAGCAAGTTTTCGACGATCCACCTCCTGTCGAACACCCCTTGAGCCTCCATCCGTAGTCTATGGCCTGCCTGTACAGCTCAGCGGTTTGAGCCTATACATGCCACAACAAAAATTTCTCCGAGCCAGCTGCAGGGAACCCTTCGCAAGCATCCAATCTTGCTCCCAAACAGACTGCGACAGCCATCATCTGCCAGCCTCCCTACCGAAACCAAGTTGTAAAGCAAACTCGGTACATGTCGCACACCCCTGAAGATGAGTTTCTTACCTAACTTTGTCGTCATGTGCACATCATTAATGCCTACAACTGCAGCCATCCCCTTGTCGTCCATCTTCACTCGTCCAAACCTGCCGTCGCGATATGACGTAAAGATCCTCCTATTTGGAATGGCGGGATACGATGCTCCTGTGTCCATGACACAGTCGCCATCATGACGCATGTTAAAAGGTTCATCTGTGTCGGTCGCTGCGATAATGATATCTTTCATTGCTATGAGATCCATCTGATCATCCTTGCCTTTGGCCTTCTCAGATTTGAGCTTCATGCAGTTTCTCTTACTATGACCCCTTCCACAGTAATAGCAGCCCTCCTTGCGGTCCACAATCGTAAGATCCCAAGAACTCTCCCATGTCCCTGCCTGTGACTTGGGCCTTCCCTTTTCGTAGGAAGTTACTAGAGCGGACTCATGTAACGATTCTACTTGCTTGTGCTGGACCTCCTCATTCAACAAGATACTTTTGACTGCCTCCATCGTGACAACTCTATCAGACACGGAGTTGCTCACCGATAACACCAACGTCTTCCAGTTTTTCGGCAGAGAATTCAAGAGCAGTAGGGCATGAAGCTCGTCATCAATCACCATCTTTATCGCAGACAGCTGATTGATGATACCCTGAACCTCGTTCAGATGTTGTGCCACTGGGCACCCTCTGTGTACTTCGAGTTGACGAGTTGGCGAATAAGAAATACCTTGTTGCCAGCCATCTTCCTTTCGTCCAGCGAATGCAGCTTCTCCTACAATGCTTTTGCCGAACTCTCGATGGACACAAGGTGAAACACCGAATCATCCAACCATCGGCGGATGAATCCAACGGCCTTCCGATCCAGTCATTTCTAGTCTTCAGTAGCTTTGTCCATTGGCTTTGCGATGTCGCCCTCCAACGGACCATGCAAGTCCTTGCATCAGAGTAGATCCTCCATCCTTGGCTTCTAAATCATTCAGTTTTTTCCTGTAAGGTGATCATACGAGTGTTCATCTACTCCATAGACATGGTTGCCAGAACCTCCAAAGCTTTGATACCAATTGTTGGGTATCAGACCAGAACGAATTGAACCTTCGCTCTGATACCAATTGTTGGACACGTGCGAAAGCGTTTGCCAATCCACCTGACCAAAACCAACCCCCGTCTAACGGACACCAAGCACGAGATGAAGACAAGTATATGGCGGTGACGTACGTCATCTGGACAAATTCAAACTTTAATAACTCAGATGAAATTATATGATTGACAGAACTCACGTTAAACCCTTTGCCCTAATAGGTTCAACCCTCTCACCATTTTCAAGAAAAAAAATAGAAGATTACAATTGAGATCATTCACCAACCCGTAGCAATCTTCCTAACCGAAGTTGACGACTCCTCGATTAGATCTTCTTCTTCCTTCTATCTTGGATGGCGAAGTTCTAAGAGCAAAGTACGGACTTTCTCTTAGATTTTTCTTGTGGACAAGCACCCCGAATCTCTACTTTTATGGTGTAAGCCCCTATTTTTTTAAAATTTTTAAACTAGTATTAATTAATTATTAAATGTCATTATTGGTTTTAAAAATAATTTAATATGATTTTAGGAATTTTCTAGAATTTTTAAATAAATTTTAAATGAGTTTTAAATACCAAAAATATCAATATATAATTTTTTAAATATTATTTTGTAATTTTTAGAAATGTTTTAATGTAGTTTTGTAATATTAGAATTGTTTTAATATGGTTTTGCAATTATTAGAATTGTTTTTATATTGATTTGTAATAAATGAATTGTTATTTATTAAGGAATGCAAATCCTAATTTGCATTTAGCCCTAGGAAAACCTATTATGTAAATTCCTAATTTTAGGGGACCCTACTGCAATTTACCCAACCCCCCCCCCCCCGACCGACAGCTCTCTCTCTCTCTCCTCCACCTCTCAACCACCCCCGCTGACCTCCGCTGCCCGACCGACACGCCGCCCTGCCCCAGCCTTTCCCGGCCAAATCCACCGCCTCAACCCCCTATATAAACTCCCACAGACACCCCAACCCATCCACCACCACCACGACGCACCACCACCGACCACCGCCCTGTTTCCCCCCAGTTCTTCCCCGAAACCCTAGCCCCGGCAACACCCCACCGCCACTCCGATCGACCTCCTCGCCGCCGACCACCACCACCATCCGGCTCGTCTCGACGAGCTGATCCCGGCGCCACCCAAGCGCCACCGCCACGACGCCGTCTCCGCCCAAATCGCCACCCCGAAAAGCCCGCTCGACATCGGACACGTACGTGTCAGTCGCTTTTCGTGTCATTTCGTGTCTCGAACCCACGTATGTGGTTCGCCAGGACACGGGGACCCTCGTCCCATACTCGGACACGTTGTTGGACGCTCGTGCGTGTCGTGCTAGGCGAAGACACGTGGATACCTGTGTCCTGAACTGTCTGGACACAGGACGAAATTTATATTTTTTTATGTATAATCTAACCTAATCAGAATATAACTAACCTAATCCTATCTCTAACATAGCGGGCCAACTGGCCCACTGGCCAGCGCGCAATCAATAAACCCCACCCCCCCCCCCCCCCCCCCCCGCGCGCAGCAGCTCGGGTTCGAGCTGTGCTGCTGTTGTTTCTTTTTCTTTTCCTTTTCTTTTTTCTTTTCTTTTTCTTTCTTTTCTTTTACTGTTTATATATATATATATATATATATATATATATATATATATATATATATATATATATATATATGTATATATATATATATTAGTATATATGTATATATACTGTTTTAACAGTATATATGTATATGTTTTATAGTTAGTAAATTATATGTATATATGTTAGTATTTATATATATATTTTTTTTTAGTAAATTATATTTATATATGTTAGTATTTATATATATACATATATGTATATATGTATATATTTATCATGTGTGTATATATATTAATTTATACACTTTATTATCAAATGTTTTCTATATATATATATATATATATATATATATATATATATATATATATATATATATATATATATATATATATGTAAGGAAAATAATTAATTTATAAAGTATATATATAATGTTTATATACAAATATATATATATATATATATATATATATATATATATATATATTTGTATATAAACATTATATATATATACTTTATAAATTAATTATTTTCCTTACATATATATATATATATATATATATATATATATATATATATATATATATATATATATATATATATATATATATATATATATATATATATATGTAACTTTTAATATATGGATGTATATATATCCTTGATATAAATATCTATAAATTTATGTATAAATATAAATATTGTAGATGTACTTTTATATATGTGTTTTACTTTACTTAGTGTAAATTATCTTTATAAAATAAGTTGTCATACTTTTGTAACTACTATGTATAATTTTGCCTTATCAAAATAATAATATTTATTTTGTCTATTACCAAATTATATTTTTATTGTATTTAAATTACTGCAACCATTTGGTGTCCAAGCCTAGCATGGGTATTTGGGCTCAAATGTGTTTTCACACATTTAAGACCTGTACAAGTCATATTGGACTTGATTCATGGTCTTGGGTCCTGTATTTGAACTTTGGTTCAAATTATATACATGGACAAAATACGCAGATAATTAATTATTGTGTGCAATGCTGTTTTTAATTTTCTAAAAATACTTAAAGTATTGCTAAAATTATGGAAAAATAGTTTTTAGATACTATGTTAAGTTAGATAATTTAGTATAATTTTTGTAGTATTTAATTTACTGTTTTGCCACTAGTTTGACATATGAAACCAAAACTCATTTTCTATATACTTAGGAAAACTGATTTTTATAAAATATTTGTACTGGTTAATAAATTCCAGAAAAATTATAATAAATTTCTATGATTAACAAGGATCACTTTAGTACTTTACTTTAAGAAAAACTAGACTTTTTGTCTATCTCTAAAATTGTTAGAACACAATGATCTTTTGATTTATTTATTGATTAATTATGACTTGTAGCTTTTTGTGTTATTTTGAGTTTTAGCCGTGTTGAACCCCACCCCTCACTAGTGTAAAGACCCTAGAAAGTTAGTTAACATAGTGTGTCACCCCACCTTGGTCTCCTATGCCAAGTCATCATTTTTGGCTAGGTGCCCAGTCACAAGTCGTGTCACACCACTAGTATAATATTGAACATAGCTTAGAACTAAGTTTGTATATTATTATTGACAGGATACCGGACATCTATATCTTCGTACTAGTATTCTTGCTTTGCTCGAGGCAAGTACATCTACATACTCATTTACTGTCTTTTAATGCTAGAACATGTATTAACCCTGTTAAAAGACTGATCCTTGAGGTAGCAAGTTATGTCTTCACATGTTGTATCACTTTCAGTACCGGCCATGTTTAGTACAGCTCTTACATCTTCACATGCTTCTTACGGGTTCTCAGTACAAGTTTCACTATACCTTAGACTGCTCTGAGTACTCACATGTTTTATACTGCTCCCAGTACCTGTCATGCTTATACTGCTCCCAGTATCTCTCACATGTTTTTACTGTTCTCGTATCTCCCACATGTTAAATAAACGGGTTAAGGGGAAACTGTTAGTAGTGTACGTGAACATGATCCCCTTCTCCGTATGTACTTACCGCGCTCGGGGACATTCTATATGCGACCTTGCCGTATGTTTCTGAATCTCGCGTTTGTGTATGGATATACACCGATGCCGTTCGTGCACGTGTGGGCACACCAGAAAAACTTGATATGTACCACAGTACATCCTGAATCACCTATTGACCGATTCACGTACATGCTACGGTTTTAAACTTTTAAACTATATGTGGTCATTTGTAGAAATGACCAATTAAACCATGATATGCCATGTTCCCTATGTTACTATGATACTATGATCCCAGTTGTACCATGAGGCCATGTTTCCAGTATTTCCTGTTTATAGACTTATCACACCATGTTTCTTGTTGTACATCTCTTTCATTATATGTTCAGTACTTTAGTTGTAGAGGTTGTACTTGCTCCCGTCCTGACAGGATAACGTTGTAGGTATACTTACTGAGGAGGAGTTGCTCTGTGATTCGTATTATGGAGTCACTGCCGAGGACCCGGCTCTGCTTTACGAGGATGTTCCTGCGGGGAACCTCGCCTAGTTGTCTTTTTGTTTACTTAGACTTTTGAGAGTAGACATGTATTAGACTACATCATTTTGTAACTGGACATGTATCCAGTTTTACATTTCAGTTCACTTGTACTTGGATATTTCACTATATACGACGACTTTTGTGTTTGGAGCACTTATGATTCTTCTTCACTTATAGAACTGTTAGCACATTTAGTCTTGTCTTGTTGTCTCTAGAACAGCTTACTGCGCTTTATCTTAAGCGTAGGCTGGACATGGCTCGGCCCGGCCCAACAATTTGGGTAACGGGTCGTGACATATTTTTTTTGGCGGCCCATGCAGGTCCTGACTAAACTGTTTGGTTACGTTATTGTACCAAGCAGGCCTGCAATTAGGAACTTAAGGTAATTAGACAACATTAGGAAAGACGCTTAGAACACCTAGAGGAATGCTAGGATTGCAACATAGGAAATACATCACATGTTTGCTATTATAATTAGATTTTCTTGCATATGATCACTTGCTTTAAATAAGTCCTTATAAGTCTTTTATGTGTAATTTAGATGGTGCTTACTCGTTCATCCGAGTATGTTACACCCGAGAACGGGGCCCTCCATATCCAGTCAGCTGACCAGTTGACTGATACACCTCCACCTACCACATTCCCCCATTCCACAGATCCACAGACCCAGATACCACCTTCCACATCCCAGGCCCAGCAGGACCCGATACATCCACCACCCCCTATCACTATACCCACCCAGGCTTCCGTCACACTCGACGGGACCCAGCTGCTCACACTGATCCAGTGGTTCCTAACGACCCATCAGGAGCAGACTACCCTACTCCGTCAGAGCATGGAGCGTTCTGAGGGACGTCCCGTGGTCCCACCACATGTAGAGCCACGGCAGAAAGCGGGGACGGTCAAGGACTTCATGGGTCTGAATCCCAAGGAGTTCTCAGGGACTGAGGGCATAGTAGTAGCTGATGACTGGCTAGATTCTGTAGAGAGGAAGCTTCTGGGAGTTAGGATGCCGGATGATCTTCAGGTCGAGGCAGCAGGATTTCTGCTGATAGACTTAGCCGGAGTCTGGTTCAGAAATGAGCCGTTGTTTGCGAGAGATAGAGCCACCTGGGACCAGTTCAAGACCCAGTTCAAGAAGAAATTCTTCTCGACCACTGCTAGAGTAGCCATGGGGCTACGATTCCAGAACATCCAGCAGGGGAACCGTTCTGTTGATGACTATGCGGGAGAGTTTAGTCGCCTAAGCCGCTTTGCTCCTAGTCTGGTTGCTGATCCAGAGAAGATGACCCGTAGGTTTTGCCATGGTCTAGTTCCAGACATTGGCATTCTTATAGTGGCAAACGGTACGACTGACTACTACCAGAGCCTAGAGTTGGCCCGGAGCATTGAGGAGCGTCTTCTATCTAGCAAGAGGCCGGCTTCTGTACATCATGAGGGACCGTCTAAGCGTCAGGCTTTCCAGCAGAGAGTACCGACGCCACCCCAGCAGACTTACCATCCCCCTACATCACATCACCCGACCCAGCCAGTTAGAGCCCCGGGACCCCGACAGCAGCAGCAGAAGGGAACTTTTTGTGTATACTGCAAGAGGCAAGGCCATGACTCTCTCGTCTGCAGGAAGAGGTTAGGGCAGTGTTTAGCTTGTGGGTCTGCCATCCATCAGATTCGGGACTGCCCAGTAGCCAAGGGACCCCAGGGGAAGACTTATAGCCTAGTCCTTGAGCCGGAGCCGGAACAGGTTTCGGGAGGTTAGTTTTGATCGTAGCCTTAGTCATTTGTTGCATTGCTTGCTATGTTAGAATATTGTCGGGTCTTCAATCCTTGTGAATTTCGAGGACGAAATTTTTCAAAGAGGAAAGACTTGTAAGCCCCTGTTTTTTTAAAATTTTTAAACTAGTATTAATTAATTATTAAATGTCATTATTGGTTTTAAAAATAATTTAATATGATTTTAGAAATTTTCTAGAATTTTTAAATAAATTTTAAATGAGTTTTAAATACCAAAAATATCAATATATAATTTTTTAAATATCATTTTGTAATTTTTAGAAATGTTTTAATGTAGTTTTGTAATATTAGAATTGTTTTAATATGGTTTTGCAATTATTAGAATTGTTTTTATATTGATTTGTAATAAATGAATTGTTATTTATTAAGGAATGCAAATCCTAATTTGCATTTAGCCCTAGGAAAACCTATTATGTAAATTCCTAATTCTAGGGGACCCTACTGCAATTTACCCAACCCCCCCCCCCCCCCGACCGACAGCTCTCTCTCTCTCTCCTCCACCTCTCAACCACCCCCGCTGACCCCCGCTGCCCGACCGACACGCCGCCCTGTCCCCGCCTTTCCCGGCCAAATCCACCGCCTCAACCCCCTATATAAACCCCCACAGACCCCCCAACCCATCCACCACCACCACGACGCACCACCACCGACCACCGCCCTGTTTCCCCCCAGTTCTTCCCCGAAACCCTAGCCCCGGCAACACCCCACCGCCACTCCGATCGACCTCCTCGCCGCCGACCACCACCACCATCCGGCTCGTCTCGACGAGCTGATCCCGGCGCCACCCAAGCGCCACCGCCACGACGCCGTCTCCGCCCAAATCGCCGCCCCGAAAAGCCCGCTCGACATCGGACACGTACGTGTCAGTCGCTTTTCGTGTCATTTCGTGTCTCGAACCCACGTATGTGGTTCGCCAGGACACGGGGACCCTCGTCCCATACTCGGACACGTTGTTGGACGCTCGTGCGTGTCGTGCTAGGCGAAGACACGTGGATACCTGTGTCCTGAACTGTCTGGACACAGGACGAAATTTTTTTTTTTTTTTATGTATAATCTAACCTAATCAGAATATAACTAACCTAATCCTATCTCTAACATAGCGGGCCAACTGGCACACTGGCCAGCGCGCAATCAATAAACCCCCCCCCCCCCCCCCCCCCCGCGCGCAGCAGCTCGGGTTCGAGCTGTGCTGCTGTTGTTTCTTTTTCTTTTCCTTTTCTTTTTTCTTTTCTTTTTCTTTTCTTTTCTTTTACTGTTTATATATATATATATATATATATATATATATATATATATATATATATATATATATATATATATATATATATATATATATATATATATATATGTATATATATATATATTAGTATATATGTATATATACTGTTTTAACAGTATATATGTATATGTTTTATAGTTAGTAAATTATATGTATATATGTTAGTATTTATATATATATACATATATGTATATATTTATCATGTGTGTATATATATTAATTTATACACTTATTATCAAATGTTTTCTATATATATATATATATATATATTTGTATATAAACATTATATATATATACTTTATAAATTAATTATTTTCCTTACATATATATATATATATATATATATATATATATATATATATATATATATATATATATATATATATATATATGTAACTTTTAATATATGGATGTATATATATCCTTGATATAAATATCTATAAATTTATGTATAAATATAAATATTGTAGATGTACTTTTATTTATGTGTTTTACTTTACTTAGTGTAAATTATCTTTATAAAATAAGTTGTCATACTTTTGTAACTACTATGTATAATTTTGCCTTATCAAAATAATAATATTTATTTTGTCTATTACCAAATTATATTTTTATTGTATTTAAATTACTGCAACCATTTGGTGTCCAAGCCTAGCATGGGTATTTGGGCTCAAATGTGTTTTCACACATTCAAGACCTGTACAAGTCATATTGGACTTGATTCATGGTCTTGGGTCCTGTATTTGAACTTTGGTTCAAATTATATACATGGACAAAATACGCAGATAATTAATTATTGTGTGCAATGCTGTTTTTGATTTTCTAAAAATACTTAAAGTATTGCTAAAATTATGGAAAAATAGTTTTTAGATACTATGTTAAGTTAGCTAATTTAGTATAATTTTTGTAGTATTTAATTTACTGTTTTGCCACTAGTTTGGCATATGAAACCAAAACTCATTTTCTGTATACTTAGGAAAACTGATTTTTATAAAATATTTGTACTGGTTAATAAATTCCAGAAAAATTATAATAAATTTCTATGATTAACAAGGATCACTTTAGTACTTTATTTTAAGAAAAACTAGGCTTTTTGTCTATCTCTAAAATTGTTAGAACACAATGATCTTTTGATTTATTTATTGATTAATTATGACTTGTAGCTTTTTGTGTTATTTTGAGTTTTAGCCGTGTTGAACCCCACCCCTCACTAGTGTAAAGACCCTAGAAAGTTAGTTAACATAGTGTGTCACCCCACCTTGGTCTCCTATGCCAAGTCATCATATTTGGCTAGGTGTCCAGTCACAAGTCGTGTCACACCACTAGTATAATATTGGACATAGCTTAGAACTAAGTTTGTATATCATTATTGACAGGATATCGGACATCTATATCTTCGTACTAGTATTCTTGCTTTGCTCGAGGCAAGTACATCTACATACTCATTTACTGTCTTTTAATGCTAGAACATGTATTAACCCTGTTAAAAGACTGATCCTTGAGGTAGCAAGTTATGTCTTCACATGTTGTATCACTTTCAGTACCGGCCATGTTTAGTACAGCTCTTACATCTTCACATGCTTCTTACGGGTTCTCAGTACAAGTTTCACTATGCCTTAGACTGCTCTGAGTACTCACATGTTTTATACTGCTCCCAGTACCTGTCATGCTTATACTGCTCCCAGTATCTCTCACATGTTTTTACTGCTCTCGTATCTCCCACATGTTAAATAAACGGGTTAAGGGGAAACTGTTAGTAGTGTACGTGAACATGACCCCCTTCTCCGTATGTACTTACCGCGCTCGGGGACATTCTATATGCGACCTTGCCGTATGTTTCTGAATCTCGCATTTGTGTATGGATATACACCGATGCCGTTCGTGCACGTGTGGGCACACCAGAAAAACTTGATATGTACCACAGTACATCCTGAATCACCTATTGACCGATTCACGTACATGCTACGGTTTTAAACTTTTAAACTATATGTGGTCATTTGTAGAAATGACCAATTAAACCATGATATGCCATGTTCCCTATGTTACTATGATACTATGATCCCAGTTGTACCATGAGGCCATGTTTCCAGTATTTCCTGTTTATAGACTTATCACACCATGTTTCTTGTTGTACATCTCTTTCATTATATGTTCAGTACTTTAGTTGTAGAGGTTGTACTTGCTCCCGTCCTGACAGGATAACGTTGTAGGTATACTTACTGAGGAGGAGTTGCTCTGTGATTCGTATTATGGAGTCACTGCCGAGGACCCGGCTCTGCTTTACAAGGATGTTCCTGCGGGAAACCTCGCCTAGTTGTCTTTTTGTTTACTTAGACTTTTGAGAGTAGACATGTATTAGACTACATCATTTTGTAACTGGACATGTATCCAGTTTTACATTTCAGTTCACTTGTACTTGGATATTTCACTATATACGACGACTTTTGTGTTTGGAGTACTTATGATTCTTCTTCACTTATAGAACTGTTAGCACATTTAGTCTTGTCTTGTTGTCTCTAGAACAGCTTACTGCGCTTTATCTTAAGCGTAGGCTGGACATGGCTCGGCCCGGCCCAACAATTTGGGTAACGGGTCGTGACATATGGCATTTTTTTTGCCTCCACCCTCACCCCATATATATAGGATGAGAAAATCATATTTTAGGTCATAATATGATTTCTTAATTAGAAAGCTCTCAAATAAGAATCATATTACACCTAAAATAGTCCATCAATTATCTTATTTTAGATCATAATAGGATTTCCTAAAATAAGAATCATATTATATCTAAAATAGCACAACATCATCCAAATCCAATCAAATCAAATATTTAATAAGATTTGGATTCCACAAAAATATTGTTACCAAATTCAGACTGGACTCCAATATAGTTGTGTCACGGGTCCAAAGGGATCAACGGACACCAATATATATATATATATATATATATATATATATATATATATATATATATATATAACTCATTATGAATGGCTAGACCAAATACTATTTAATGATATTATGACTGGCTTGACCAAATACTATTTAATGATGTGGATTAAATGCAAAACAAGTAACAACAATAACAACAATCCACGGAAAAATGTACGTCAAGGAAAGCTGCCAAGAAGAGCGTTTGGGTCCATATATAAATGGGTTTAAGATTTTTTTTCTTCTTTTTTTTAATTTCGGTCTTTGTTGGTTGCTTAGTTGCTTTCGACGTGTTTGGAATACATAAATAAATTAGGGACTCGACCCACACGAGTGTGTGGGACCCTACCCTACGAGTATTATTGTAGGGCTTACCGACAATTTGTACATGTGCAACTTCGTATGCAACGTTGTTTTCATAGCGAGATATCACTACCGATCGAGATATTGGTAGTCACTAAATTTAGTTTTATGTGAGCAATGGTACTATATGCAATATCGCGTATCCGATTAAAGAACCCTCTTGTGCTTTTTCATTTGAATCTATTTTTGCCTCTTTTGAGTCCACAAACTCGAGCTTTGAATACCAAACCTACTATCTTAGAGCATCTCTAATCCTATTGTGAGTTTGCCACATATGAATGACAAATTTTTCTTTTCAAAAATACTTCTCCAATGAAAAACAATGTGAAGTTGATTGTCTAGATCTAGACAATGCATTTCACAATACTTTATGTCCACATCATCAATTATGAATACAAATATTTAAAAAAAAAAAAAAAGAGGGAGTAGGAGTTGTCTTGGAAGTTGTAAAAAAAATACTTTTATGGTCTTCTCAATACTTTTGCATTGGAGAAGACTTTTTAAACTCATCGTCTTTTGTGAATATAATCTTGCCACCTATACAATATATTGTCTTATGTTCTATGCCACATAAGAATCACATTACAAAATGAGATGCTCTTATATTGAGTTCATTTTGGATCAACACACAATAATGAATCCATACTAGAATTTCGGTTTTCAATAGACTTTACCTTAGCCACCACCATAGTTTTTCAGTTATAATTTTAATTTGTGGATTTGGCTAAAAACTAATGATATCGTCGAATTTTTTGTTTCTCGACTCGATGCGGCGACTTTGTTATTTAGCGAATACGGTGGCGACGATCGGTCGTCTTTGCAACAATGACGGAGAAAACAAGCGATGATTTGACTTGACCAACACAATGAAGATGGAGGTCTAATGAAGTGATGAAGGCATAGAAGCACCGCGATGGACAGTGAACAACGATAACGATCTGAAAGATGATCTGATACTCCTTTCTTCTTCTTATTCTTCTTCTTTTACTATTAGTTCTTCATCTTCTTTTGTGGCTACCAAACAATGGAAAGGAACAACTTTTCTTTTTTGGTTCCTTAAATCCGTGAACCAAACAAGACCTAAAAGTATGTAAAGATAATATTTTGTAGAATAATCAACATATCTTCTATTAAAAATTTATATACATTTACAATATGTAAGATTACCGAAAGGACTAATATAACCATAGAAAATCGTTGTTTTTACAAAAAACTTGCCAAATAAATATTTGGTTTGATCTCTAACTTGGTATCCAATCTCAAATCTTCGATTCCAATGGGTTGACCGATTGGTCGCTTATACTTCTACAACATTATTAATATGATAATTTAGAGAACATAGGAAGAGATCCATGTTTTTGTGAGTAGGGCTATACATTGATCCCTCTCAATGTCTTGTATTGTTTGATGTTCTTAAATATTCTTTGTGCACGTCGTTGTGCATTGCATCTCTCATTGCACGAATAACAATCGAATAACTCATCAACTTAAAGACGAATGAAACATCGTATATGAAAGCAGAAGAAAAAAAGAAAAGTTAATTAGATTTTGAGTTCCATAAATATTAAAAAAAATAGCGCATTTGAATTCTAAAGATATTCAGCTTAGGATTTAGATTGATGACGGTTAACTCCAAATTTTGTTAATAAATATGTTAGGGTTTATTAGACTTATGATTTTGGAAACATTTTTGTCATTCTTGAGTTCTGGTACGAATATTCATTAACATAATTTTGTATTGTAATTGTCTACTCACGAAAGTTATTCCTGATTTACACCTCATGCTCTTAGTGGGCTGATTTGTCAGTCCGTAACTTACTCCTTTTTTTTAGCTCCACTTTGCTAGTGGGCTCTTGGGGTGCTCTAGAGCACCAACATTTAATGCTAACACAAAAACAAAAAACAAAAAACAAAAAAAAAGGAGAAAGAAAGAAAGAAAGAAAGAAAGATTGAGAAACAAAATTTACTGTCAAAAAAGAGTTTTCTTTTTATTTAGCCGTCGAAACTTTTTACATCAGTTTTAAGCACTTGTCGAGTTGTTCACCAGCGTTAGGCGCCTGTCGAGTTGTCCATCAATGCAGCTGCGCTTGTCCGAGTTGTCTGGATAAGGAAGGTGATACAGAGCGTTCTAGAAATTTCTCGGAACTTGATAATTTCTGAGAGCGAATCCACGAAAACTGTCAAATCTTGTTTTGAGCTACTGTGATTTAAACCACCCATGTATGCTATCTGAATAGCAATTCCTACAACATTTTATTACTTTATTTTCATCAGACAATTTAGCTAAGAGCTTCACTACATTATGTTTTAGCGGTTCTCACCACCGTCTACTTTTCAACAAACTAGATTTGCTATATTTTGATCGAGTCTTCGTAGACTTGTATTTGATTTTATTATTTTTTTTAAAAATCAACATCATTATAATTTTCAAAAATTTATACTATAAAATTTTGAAATTTCCAGAACATAAGTGATTGTCCCCTCAAACTATTGTAGCTCCGTCAATATTTATAGCTATTGTATAATTATATTATGGGATAATTTAACAAATGCCCCCATTCTAAATGTTGAAATTAGCATATACCCCCACTATTTTATTTATCTAACAAATACCCCCATTTTTGATATAAAATAATAAAAATTTAAGATATACCCCCACTCTTTTACATAGGAGTGGGGGTATTTGCTAAATAAAATAAATAGTGGGGGTATATGCTAGTTTTAACATTTGGAATGGGGGTATTTGTTAAATTATCCCTTATATTATTGATGATCCAATGGTCTCTATTAAAAGAGAAATAACTTAAAAGTCCTAATTCCAATTAAAGTATTTATCGTTTCAAGACTACGAGAAAGCTTCGGACAAATTGGAATAATTATTCTTCTTTATCTATTTCACAATTATGTCTAATGTATTATTTAGTTAGTTTTGCATAATACTATTCCATGTGAATAATTTTTAAATAAAGAAGTATTTTAAAATGTTACTTCTTATATTATATACTTTCTTAGTCATTTAACATTTATCCTCTCCTAAAACTAGTTTCATAATTCCGCTTCCTGATGTCAATTTGAATTGCAGTTACGTCTCATCGAATTCCGGTTGATGTAAAATGCAAAGCTCAAATGGACATTTACGAAATGCTAGCCCAACCAACATTCTAAAAAAGAGAACTTTAACAAATGAGGTAAAACATAACTGTAACCAAACTAGTTACTTGGAAGAAAAATATGATGACACATATATTCCAATATTTGGGTTCACCTAAGTGAGTCATTAATTTTGATGAGCATCAAAATCCCACTTATTCTTTATCATTTGCCAATGGATACATATAAGACACAAAAACCTTCAACAACAAGGGTTTTTCAAGGTTTTTTTTTTTTTTTTCTGTTTAGATTTATGGTCAATGAAAGAAATATGGTGACACCGATAGCTACTGAAGGGCTACTTTGGATTGCAGCGACGTTTCATCCAATTTGTTGAAACGCATATTTTTAAGACATTCATAACGTTTAAAAAAACTTTCCATTATAGCTCTCAATTATGAATGGCATTTAAAATAAAAAAAAATTGACCGTTATTTGTGTTTGACACCAAATGGAGTTACGATGAAATGTAAATGTAACTATAATCTAAACTAATCCCGTCTATAAAGGGGGAAAAAAATCAATTTGAGAATATGGATGTATAACATTTTGTAGCCGGTTTCCAAGGGCCGGGGTGCCCAATAATGATAAAGGTTTAGGCCACGTATAGTATTGAATTACGTAGAATTGAACTACATGAAAAGCCAGATTGATTTGGGCCCAAACCCTTTGAAGATCTAGAGCTCGGGTCACCGGAAAAAAGATTGTAAATGAGATTTTCGGGTTCTCGATGAGTTTTTCGAGCTCGAGAGCCCGAACTTGAGCCCAAAATTAAGCATCTTGAGGCCCAAATTTGTAAAAAAAAAATAAAAATAAATTAGAATGGGTTGGGTATCTATGATAATAGTAGAAAATAATCCAACAACATAAAATAACTTTTGGTGACAAATGTTATGTGGTCAAAAAATAATATGGTAAAATAATAATAACATGAAATCTATAATCTAGAAATTGGGGTTCCAATTTGAGGCTTATTATTCTTCAAAATGAGTTTCTACATTCTTAATGTAGAAATTCTCAGGCCTAATTAGGGTTCCAAATTGAGGCTTACTATTCTTCAAAATGAATTTCTACATTCTTAATGTAAAAATTCTCAGGCCCAAGATATAGCTCATATGGCTGGGATGAAACCACCGTGGAGTTTCAAATGAACTTTATTATTCTAAAAATATAACATATGAATTATAAAAAATATTTAAAAATAATAAATATTATCACCCGTGACACATCTAAAAATATAACATATGAATTATAATTCCAACAAAACATGAAAAAGAAATAACAGACTAATAGGATATTAATCAAAATAGCTGTTATAATTTTGAGACCGCCTAGAATTGAGTCTTTAACATGGATTCATGGAATGTTGGAAGGAAATGATTCAAGTAGCCCGTTGCCAAAATTTTGGGTCAAAAAGGTTTTGTTATAACAATGATACATAGATCCTTTGAACAAGTTAATATAGGCAATTTCTTGTGTGTGTGAGTGTGATTTCAAAAAAAAAAAAAAGATACCCCATACTTTACTCAGGGTAGCCTAAGTTGGCAGTCCTAATATTAAAGAGGACTGCCAACTTCGTTGACAGTCTATCTTAATATTTAAATTCTTTAGGACTTCCAACTTTGTTGACAGTCATACTTTATGTTAGGACTCCCAACAAATTGACATTAGACTGAACTGTCCTGAAATAAAATGTGGACCGCCTTTAGAAATTACCTTAATATATCCTTTGGACAAGTTAAGTTGCATGATGTTTTAGAAATGAGTATTACTTACTCAGGGCTGTCCTTTTTTTTTTTCTTTTTTTTTAAAAAATTTGTTACTCAAAAAAAAAAAAAAAAAAAAAAAAAAGAAAAAAAAAAGCCAAGGTTGTCAACTACATAATGGATTGTAACAATCCTAAATGAACATACATGATTGTAGGAAAATTCCAGCCCGACAACATATAAGACTGTAGAAAATTTATACAATCCTGACTTGATACAAGATTTATGTTGGACTGTCAAAAACTTCTGACAGCCCAGTTTATTGGTAGGACTGTCAAAAATTATGAAATAAATTATGTTTTCATTTAAGACTGTCAAAAAATTTGACGTCCGTTATGAAGTGGGTAGCCCCTTAGTTAAAAAATTTAGTGGCAAACTTGCAGATAATTTTTTTTGACAATTCCGAATAAATTTTGTAGTGCCTTGAATAATACTTTGAAATACGTAGCTTCTTCTATGGATCCATTGATTTTCTTCGTTTCCCTGAACAACACACCGAGTATATTGCATGTGGCATGTGAGTGACTAATAACAATCGCTACTGACCTGTTACATTTGTTGCGGTTTTCCTGCAATGCGATTCTATATTTTACTTAAGATTGAGATTGATGAAACTTGGGCAAGGAGTCTAAGGATTCCATTAAGATAGTACCTAGATCGTGTATCTATCATAGTTTGCAATACCGTCCGATACCGATATGATATAGGCTGATATCGATACAGTTTGACATGTTCTATACTGACCGCTATCGATATTGACAGATATCGAGATTGAAGATTTCCTTTTCCAGTAAATTTGGCAGAAGAAAATGAAAGAAAAAAAGGATTAATCAACAAGAGTGTAAAAGCATATCAAGATGTAAAAATATGTAAATGAAGGAAACTTATTTATCTCACGTAAAAAACCCAGCAATGGTGACAGTTAAATTTTAAAACTACTACGATACAACACAAAGTAATTAAAATTATGTCTAAATATTTTCTATTTTTTAAAAAAGTTATTAATAGTTATTTGTTTTTCGATACCCATATTCAAGATTGTCGATACTGTCGATATATACCCCCGACCCCGATATTTATAGGAAGGGTCTGACATCGATTCCGATATCGTTAAAATGTGTTGTTCATGATGAAGGATTTGGATATTAGGTAAATGTTTGTGTTGCCTTATTATGTCATGAACTTTTTATCAAATTGAATACTCTGCGGAAAAAATTCTAACACTGGGCACTCTTTCATGATTTTACTACGTCGGGGAGCTAATAATAAAAGAGGCTGTTTTGTTGGATGTACACCCAACTGTTATAATATTTGTTGCAATATTTATATTAATTTTAGTATTTGTTTCATGAGTTTAATTATTCAAATGGTTAATGAAGAATATAATTGTTGCCGTTTTGGTGTTCAAGCTTTATTGGCTAATCTGGTATTTAAGTTTTGTATTTTGTTTTAAAGAGTGTCTAAACTAAATTTTGATCGTATTTTGGATAACAATCGATAAAAATGGACATGTGATGGTCACGTGTCTTATTTTTCATAGTTATTTTATTATATTTTTGTTTTTCGACTAAGAATACTGGTGTTCGAAAGAATTCTACATAAACAAATAGCTTTTGTCGAGTACAAAATGACAAATTTATAATCAATTATAACCAAAATATCCAACGGTCATGACAAAAATAACCCAAAAAATAAGGCATGTGAGCATAATATTAACATATCTATTTTTAACAATTTTCATCCAAAATATCAACAAAACGTAGTATAGGTACTTTTAAACCAAAATATAAAATTTAGATACCAAATTAAAAAAAAAAGAAGTTTGATCACCAAAACAACGACCATGACAATCCTCGTACACCAACCATTTAGACAATTAACTCTTGTTTCATTGTAAAGGATATCATTTGTGTAACAAACCTACAATAATTTTATATTTTATATCCAACCCAACCCGACCCGACCGGAAGTCAGCTCGGGTTCGCTTCCTACATCCAAACCCGATAATAAAATTCCAATCGGCTTAATTTCAACGCGTCTTCTTCTTCTTCCTCCTCCTCTTCGACTTCCAAAATCTTCATTTTTTTTTTTCTTTCAGAAGAAACCCTAACTCCCAAATTTCTTCTCGAGAAACTCGATGGAGACTATGAAGAATCTGCTGAAGCCGAAGCCGAACCCGCAGCAGCAGCTGAGGGACTGGCAGCGGCGGCTCCGCCAGGAGTGCCGGAACATCGAGCGCCAGATCCGAGGCGAGCCCCTTCCCCCTCTCCTTCCCGTCTCTGTTCGATCCGTAAGATCTCAACTAATCTCTCCTTTCCGATGGAATTGATTGTTTGGAGCTGCAGACGTGCAGAGGGAGGAGAAGACCGTGCAGAAGGCGATCAAGGACGCCGCCAAGCGCAACGACATGGTCTCGGCGAAGGTCGGGGGGGGGGGGGGGGGGGGGGGGTGTTCATGATTCTTTCTTGGATTATTTCTCACTCCATGGTTCTGTGTAGAAAGCGTGAAAATTTACTTCCTCCTCTTTTTTTTTTTTTTTTTTAGATTCTCGACTGAATAAAGTTAATTTTAAGACTAAAAATGGTACATCAGAGCACCGTTGTTGAAATCTTGTGTTAAAAGCCACTTAAGTCGAAGACGTGTTTCCATCATCAATGCCACTAAGTTGTAATTTGGTAATATGTTTCAGAAGTGCCAGTCTTATGGATTTTTTTATATTTTAAATAATGCTTGTTTAGTATAAAAAAATTCCTCGGGTTTATGTTGATTGAATGGTTTGCATAGGAAGTCATGTGAGCTTTGATTTGTTAGGGTTGATTGGCAGATTGGATACTACAATGGAACTACCAAAAAACCCAATATGTATTGATCGATGGGGTGGTTACGTGTTTCTTGTCCGAGTTCTTGGGTAGTTAAGAGAAAACGCAATCGAAGAATTTGTGTATTTGAAATGAGAATTGTTGGGATGGGTGAGTTGCACTATTACGGTCGAAGATAGAATAAGAGAAGCTAAGTTGCACTTAAATACCCTCAACTTTTCAGTTTTGGCACTTTAATGCCCATGTACTTTTTTTATTGGCAAGTTGAGATCCTGAACTTTGTTTTTTCACTTTAATACCCTCAAATATCCCATTTTCAGTTAAAGATAACATCAACCATCAAAAGCTCATATTGCCCTTACCCTAATATAAGGTTCGCAGTATCGGTATCGGAATCGATATCGGATCATTCCGATGAGTATCAGTATCGGCGATATCGGTAGTATCGGCGGTTTCGGATCAGAGTATCGGATTTTTTGGGATCGGAAAACAAATAATTATTAATAAATTATTAACATTTTTTTAATACATTTAGGCATAATATAAGTAGTTACAGTGTTATTTTTTAGTAGTTTTGTAATTAAATGAAATAGTCGTCACCCTTATCGATTGATTTACATGCAATAGATAAAGTTTCTTCTTTTACATGCTTTCACAACCTTATTATGCTTTAAACCTTGCTGATTTGTCTTTTTCGTTCAATTTTATTTGTCGAATTGACCGGAAAAGAGACCTCCAATACCGGTATCAGATCGAGACATGCCAAATCGTATCGGTATCGGCCGTATCAAATTGGAATCGACCGATATTGTAAACTATAAATATGATCAAAATTTGAATAAAAAAGTAATTAAAAATTAATTATATTCTTAACAGTTGAATTAAAAGATTAAAAAACGATAATCAAAACCCTAGCCCTAACTTCTCACTCCTCCACGCAGACCATCATTGTACACCCAACAGATGTCCTCATCCGCCGACCCCAGCCCCCAGTGACCCCCAATCCCCCTCTACTGCAGTCACGAAGCCAACGTGGTTGTACGAAAATGGCTTGTTGTTGCCATTTTGTGCAGCCTTGGCGGTTGCACTGCTGCTGACGTGGCAACTAAGGTTCGCTGGGTGTGGGCGGTTGCCTTGGCTACGACGATGGCGATGGTAGAGGAGGAGGAGGGGGGGGGAGAGGTTAGGGCTAGGGCTAGGTTTTGTTTTTTCCCTTTTAATTTAAGAAATAAAAAAAGACATTTCCTCTTTCAACTATGGATAAAAATGTCAAAATTTGGCACATATCATTAAGTTAAATGGTTTAATGACGGGTGGAGTAACTTGCAAAAAACTTAAATTGTTCGGTAGCGTAGATTGAGGATAGGACGGGAGAAAATCGTTTGAGATGGTTTGGACATGTACATGAGTTAGTAGTAAAAGGTTGGACTGAGGTTGTCCAAAAAGGGTCTTGCTTTTGCTAATGTGAGTGAGGAGATGTCCCATAACAAAGCTGAATCAGATAAGTAAATGCTTTACTTATTGTTGTTGTATTCATGTGTTTACACAAAGAGAGACAGTGAAAAAGCACTGGAAGTGTTCTACTGGATCCTGAATAAATTATTCAGGTGTTTTTATTTCTCATCAAACATTAGGGTTGAGCGTTCGGTTTATTCGGTTTCAACAGAACTGAAATAGTAAAAACAAAATAAACCAAAATTCTAAAAATTCAAAACCGAAACCTAGCCGAAACTGAAACCGAAACCGAAACGAACCGAATGACGATTTGGTTTGTTCGATTGGACTATTTCTATTGCTTAATGGGTAGGGTCCAAAGTTTAATATCGTGGTTAAATGATATTAAAAATTATAATTTTTATACACACATTTGTTGTATAGTTAGACTAGTTGTTGAATTACCAAAGTTTGGTTTCAAAACACATAAATAGAATTGTTGATTTCAAAATATACACATTTTAATTACAACATATGTATAGAATTGAGGGTATTTACATAATTGTACAAGTTTTATTCGGTTTTGGACCGAAACCCAAACCCAAACCCAAAACCAAAACCGAAACCGAAATCGAATAAGAAATTTAGTATTTTCAAAACCGAAACTAAACCAAACTTTTTTCAAACCGAACTGAATCCCTTATTCGGTTCGGATCGGCTCGGTTTTCGGTCCAAAACCGAATAATGCTCGCCTTTATCAAACATAGCTGAAACATGCAGTAAAGAACCATAAGCATGTTTATTTTCCAGTAATATTTTGTTTGTTGACTAGTGATTATATTTAGTACACAGTAAGCAAGGACTTATATATTGCAAAGCAAATCCATCTTACTTTGTGCAAGACTTGGGATTTTGTATGCATTGCTTTTAACTGTATGCTTATTATCTGTTGCCAAACAACAGCTCCTCTTTGAATTGTCCAACTTTTACTGGTAGAGTGGCTTTTTCCGTAAGCAGCTTAAATGGAAGCTTGAAATGCCAATGAGATGGATAATTGCAGCATAGCTTACTGATCTTACACTCTTATTATAGTTCCCAGTATTTTTTTCTAGTTATCTTTGAGTGTTTATTTCACAGTAAGCAACGAGTTATATATTGCATAACAAAGCTTGCATACGTGGTCGTAAAACATGGGATTTCATATGCATTGCTTTTAAATGTGTGCTTATTTTCCGCCAAAAAACAGTTGCGTCTTTGAGTTTTACAACTTTTACTATTGGTAGAGTGGCAACCTTAAGCATCTTACATCAAAGGTTGAAATTCCAATTAGATGGTCAAATGTAGCATGGCTTACTGATCTCCCTCATGTTCTGTGGTATACTTCATTAAATATGATGTTCACTAAATTATCATAAACAAAAACTCATCCACAGCATCTCTGTTTGGCTTGTCTTCTTCTTTGTCTCTTCTTTCCTTTAAACTAGGCTTTGGTAAGAAGTATAACATATGGGCCAAGTTAGTTGTATATACTGATTTATGTCACTAAATAACACTTGGTTGTTTTTCTAATGCAGTCTCTTGCAAAGGAAATTGTGAGGTCAAAGCGAGCTGTGAATCGTCTTTATGAAAATAAAGCACAACTGAATTCAATTTCAATGCATCTTGGTGAACTTGTTGGTATGGAAATATGATAAATTGATCTATTTATTCAGGTCATGCTCAAAACATTTATCTAACAACTTCCCACATCTTGATATAACCAAACCCCATGCTCAAAGTATAAGTGAATGGAGTAGACCTCATATTCTGGCTGAACTCTTTGTTCTCTGAGGAGCCTTACGTGTAACAGAGTTGAATGGGTCATGATTGTTCCGTCAGTCTCAAAGCTTAGCTGAGGGCTTGTGTTCTTGGAATAAAATACTATAATAGGGCTTGTAGACTTGTGCCTGAAATAATAAAGACCAGCTTTGGGCCCAGGTAAATAGTTTCAGTTTTACCCTGAGGTCTAATTGCCCTCATCTTGGGCATCCTAAGCAAAGCTAGTCTCACAAAATTATTTCTCAGCATATAATTCAATGCCTACAAATTGAGATTAGCAGCTTCGTGTAACTTTTTCAATTTGATCTTTCTTAACAAAAATCAGCAATGTAATGTCTTCTTTGAATATTTTAGTAGTTTTAAATTGAGGTGGGTGCTAGTTTCTCTGTTCAGCTGAGATTTTGGCTAAGTGCACAAACTGAAAGGAAAAATTAATGATAATTTTGATCGAGTTAACCGTGTTCTTAAAAAAAATTCAGAAGGAAATTTAGAGGTAAACTGACACAATATGAGGCTTCAAGCAGTCAATTTAAGAAACTATCACTGACAACACCGAGGATGACAAGCTGAAATAACTCTTTGAAAACCATGTGCAGGTGCTAGACTTCTAGTGTGTTACAAGGTATATGCAATTAGCTTATTATGAAAGAAGTTGGGAAAATGTGGTTATAAATACCGAGATGCATGACATGAATACAAATGGGTAGATAACTTTTTTGCACATGGATATAACTGGATCATTATCTTGATCAAGTGAATAGTGACTTTTAACTTTCAATGTAAAATGTACTAATATATCCTGAATAAAATGAACCTAAAAGCAGTCAATTAGAAGACTATTCGTTTATCGCTGTATGGATTACAAGTTATAGTAACAGTAGAATTATCTTGTGAAATCTAGAAACTCTTGAAGAGCATTACAATGTACTTCTCTTTTGAAATATTATTGATGATCTCTAGGATTGTAAGATATCAAAGCGGTAATGGTTGGGAATTTGGAAGATTTTATATAGTTTGCATAAATTGAATATTTGTATGCCAATTCCAGAAGTACATGTCTTAACTTTTAGGGTTTATAGAAAGCTTTTGAAGCTGTAAGTGATGAAATGGATAACATAATGTGACGGAAGAGTAGTGTGCTAATGTAAAGGACTTGGGAGCTAGAATGGGTTTTAAATGACTGATATTGGATTATGAATATTAAGCGGAGGAATGGGTGGGGATAATGAGGAAGAGGTCAATTGTAAGGAAATTCATATTGGGTCTTTTTTAGTTCCATAGAATCGGTATTCTGCATAGGATTTATCTCATAGAACTGAAAATATTGGAATAACTATTACATTTGTTGTTTGGTTGCACAAACTTTTCCATTTTAGAACAGTTATGGGATATCCTCGTGATCACATGGTATTCCATAGCTCCTTTTCTCATATGTAGAGATATAAGGAAGAATTCATGAGCATGAGGAGCTATATCATGTATAGAAAGGAGTCTTAAGTTTCATCTCAAACCAAAACAGATGTTCCAGCAAGAAAACTTTACCTAAAGCTCCTTGGTCAGCAAACTCAGCCTTTATATATTCCTCTTTTAAGTATAGAACCTTATTATCAAGTTTCTCAAATAAAAAGGGGTCTAGTTACAACTATAATAATCAAGTCTACTGTTTAATCATAACAGAAGAAAACATATCCAATGTTGCCAAGACTGGAATTCTATCATAAATATAAATGAAAGTCAGATTAACTGTCTTGGCTGTAACTCTGATATCCTTCCTGAATTCCATTAATGTTCCCGTAAATAGTTAGGTACCTTCCATCACAAATTACGAAAATGGAATAAGCATAAAAGAAATTAAAGAATATTAAATATTAAATTTCAGGTGATGTTCTTCCAGTATATGACTAGCTTTGGAGTCTTCTGTAAATAACTTTGTTCTCAGTGCTCCCATGCTACCCTCCTCTACTGCTAAATAGAAGAAAACTTGCTAGACGACACAAGCATTATACAAATCAGATCATGTTTGTTTGAAACATATTTGATATCAAACCATATTTTGCATTGCCGATACGACCAATACTATCGGTTTTGGTACGTCCCGATTCGATACCGGACTCCATCAATATTGACCTATACAGATGCCAGGGTCTCTTTCCCGGTCAATTCAACATAGAACTTGAACAAAATGGATAGAATAATGGAAAAATAGTGTCAACACAATGATTCAGTTGTCCCAAAGATTGACAATATTAAAGTGTGTCAATAGGATTTGTTATCAATATACCGCAACCATTACCATTTTCGAAGTTGTATATCTATGATTTCACGACATTCATCCATATTTATATTATTCCGCTCAAAACTATTTAGTGTAGTTGCACTATGTATAAAGACAAGTAAATAAACAATAATATCTATTGCAAGTGAAGTATTGTTCCATTTGAAACTAACGAGAAACAATATATAATATATAAATTATGTTTAAATGTATCAATCATTTTTGGCTTTCCAAAAACAAAGAATCCAATACTCCGATCCGAAACTACCGAAACCGTTGGTACCGTTATTCATATGAAGGGTCAAAAACCGATTCCGATACCGATACTGCGAACCATGTATCAAACTAAAAATTGGTATGGTTTTCTTGGCTGGACTTGAAAGTGTTTTTGTTTTTTTTTTTCCAATTTTATTTTGCATGTGAAGAGTTCAATTTGATCAGAGTACAATAACCCACAGGCCATTAGATTCAAATATAGATCATGATGACATTGTGAGTCTAAGCACATTGTTGGGGGGGGGGGGGGGGAGATGATATCTGTCTAAGGGCAGTAATTTATGGTGAAACAACAAACACAATAAGGAGATTCCTGCATAAACTATCACTTCTCCATTCTTAGGCTCATTTATGTTATAGTTACATCAACTATATTCTTAATTTCTTTCTATGTTCTACAAATTCTCCAACTCTTGTCTTTTCTGATTTTATATATCTCCATTGTTTTGTGAACTAAAGGATATTGCACTTTCATTAAGTTCATATCCCTTGTTATGTTATGAGAAGGGTTTAATCTATGATCTAGATAGATTAATCCTCATCAATTTATCAAATTTGCTGTTGCTAATGTTATCTTTCTCTTTACGATAATTTATTGTCTATGCGTGTATATTTAAATCAAGCAAATTTGACTGCTCATGGTGGTTTAAATTTGACTTAATTCCTAATGAGTGTCAATTATTACGGTTTTCAGCTACTGCTAGAACTGTGGGCCATCTGTCTAAGAGTGCCGAGGTCATGAAACTTGTCAATAACCTCATGAAAGCTCCTCAAATGGCTGTTACAATGCAAGAATTTAGCAAAGAGATGACAAAGGTAATTTGTTTTGTGTCGATTGGTTTTTTGTACAATTTCACCTTCATTTTTATATGGAATTTAGCAAGATAAGGGGATGCTTGGCCATTCACAAATGAAATATTAACTGGATAATAATCTAACTTATGAAAACATGCAATATTTCGATTCTTGCGTTACGCTTGTCTTCTTTATTTTCTTTTTTGTCTCTTATATCATTTTCCAAGATTACCACGATGGGAGATTACTTCATAATATCCTACCATGTGCTGCGAGTAAAGGTGATTAGTGAAATAGAAAATTTCATATAGAGGTATGAAATTTGATGTATTTACGTAGAAGATGAGAAGTTTGCGATTACTAGAGGGAGAGGGATGGGACGTCATCTTAGATGGCGTCCAGTACCATTCTAGGATATGGCGCCACCTAGCCATCTTAGATGGCGCCCAATTTATTTTTTTATTTTTTTTCTACTATCCGACGCCATCTTAGATTGCTCCCAATTTTTTTATTTATTTATGTGACGTGAGAAAGTTGATTTTCTCGTCTCCTTGTATACAATTTTATTTTATTATTTTTTTTTTTCAAATTTTGGATATTTGGTTAAATATAATATTAGAAAAAACATCTTAAAGATAAGTTAAAAAAATCTTAGATATTTGTTAAAATCTAATATTAAAAAAATATCTTAGAGATAAGTTAAAAAAATATTTTAAAATCTTAAAATTTTTTTCTCAAATCTTATATATAATTTGAAATTGTAGATAACTTTTTTAAATAAAATTTAAAATATCTTTAGAGGTAAGTTCTTAGATATGTTTTTAAATCGAATATTAGAAAAAATATCTTAGACGTATGAAATTTGATGTATAGAATATAAAGGTATGAATTTTGACGTATTTATAGAATTAATTTAGTAGGAAAAAATTTCATTTGAAAAAATTATCTACGATTTCAAATACCTAAGATGTTTTTTCCCCTAATATTAGATTTGAAAAAATATCTAAGAAAACTTACCTTTAAAGATATTTTAAATTTTATTTGAAAAAATTATCTACAATTTCAAATTATATCTAAGACTTGAGAAAAAATATTTAAGATTTTAAACTATTTTTTAAAACTTATCTTTAAGATATTTTTTCTAATATAGATTTAAACAAATATCTAAAATTTGGAAAAAAAATAAGGATAAAATTGTATATAAGGAGATAAGAAAATCAACTTTCTCACGTCACATAACAAAAATTTAAAAAAATTTGGGCGCCATCTAAGATGGCGCCGGATCCTAGAAAAAATTAAAAAATTTTGACGCCATCTAGATGGCGCCAGATCCTAGAATGGTATTGGACGCCATCTTAGATGGCACCCCATTCCTCTCCCCGTAATAACCCCAAACTTCTACTCTTATGAGTAAATACATCAAATTTCATACCTCTATAAGAAATTCTCTTAAGGTGTGTTTGATTGCAAGGTGAAAAATATGTGGAAAAGAAATTAATTCCATGGAATTATTTTTCTAGGAAAAAAATTCCATGGAATTTTAAAAAATTTCCATGAAAAATTTAAATTGGGTGTTTGATTGTCATTATTTTTCACGGAAAATAGTTATTTTCCATGGAAAATGATATTTTCCTATGGGTTGGACAAGTTTCATTTTCTACCATTTTAGAAGAAAATATGAAAAATGGTAGTTTTTTTGAAAATAATTCCATGGAAAATATAAGGTATCAAACACTACAATTGGTGGAAAATTTGTGATGGAAATATTTTCCATGGAAGAAAAGCCCAATCAAACACAGTCTTAGTGAAAACTATCTTATAGACTTCAGTTGTGATCAGGGTCGGGCCGGAGGGTTGGGTTGTCCTATCCTGGGATTAATTTTGGTTGTCCCTTGACCCTTATTGTCAGCTAGTCCCGGTGGTCATCCGTGACCATGACCTTTGGTAGGATCATGCTGAGCCTCAGAGGTTGTCCTAGCAAGGGGGAGGGGGGGGGGGGGGGGGGGGGCAAGTCCCATGTCTTGTCCGGCTTACCCCAAGGCTGGCCCTGGTTGTGATGAAGCAAGCATTCACCTAAATTTAAAGAGCTCTTATTGTTCGAGGAAAATGCATAAGTTTTTAGCAGACTATATCCTCATAATCCACTGTTTCAAATTCATAAGACTTCTGATGACAAGCATGTAGTGTAACCTGAGTCCATGGCAGCGGTGAAGATATCCAGATATTGGATCCATCTGAAGTTGAGATTAGAACGTGGTCTGTCTTCTCCGTGCCTGTGTTCGCTGCTGTTGATTTACCATCTGTCAAGCACGCGGATGCTTGTCCATATAGTCATGACTGAAAATCAAAATCTACATCAGTAACCAGCAATACTTCTATCAGAAACTTTACCATCTATACAGGTGATCCTCCTGGTGACTGTTCTAAGTGCATATGTGCTTTGCGAGTTTTAGGAACACCAACCTGACCTAGATGCAGCTAGTACAAGTGTTCTTTTAAAGAAGTCCTAACTGGGCGAAGATCTTGATGCATCTTGTTGAACCGATATATGCACACTAGGTGTGGTTCATAACCCTAATAGACTTATGTGCTAACAAGACAATTGAAATAATAGGCATGCTTATAGAAATTGATTGCACAATAGCGTCTCATCATCCATTTCTCCCATTAGAATCGGGTTGGCTTTGAGCATAAAAAGCTCCGGAAAAGAATCGACAAGCTTTTATGCCCGACTTTTGAGTCAATGCCAGTTCCCTATAGGGCATGCCATAAAACCTAGATAGCCCATTGGCAGGTAGGTAGACCTATCTTATGGCTATGTGTGCAACTTAAGCTCAATTTATTGTGCAGTACTGCTTAAGTAAATTGGAGAATACCTGTTGAGATTTGGGAGTCGCTTTACCGTTTCTTCGAAATTAAGCAAAAAAAAACTCCCCCATATGATGCAAGAGCTCTAGGCAAGTAGGTACACCTATCTTTTGGCTATGTGTGCAATTTAAGCTCAATTTATTGTGGAGTACTGCTGAAGTAAATTGGAGAATACCTGTTGAGATTTGGGAGGTGGTACTTTACTGTTTCTTCGAAATTAAGCCAAAAAAACTCCCCCATATGATGCAAGAGCTCTAGACAGCTGATGGCCTTGATGATGAGTTCCTTTCAAGACCCTCAAATTTAGGGTGTGGCCTGACATTGAATTCTACAATGAAAAGAGCTGGCACTGAAGGGCAACAGAGCATGTGGTGGGGCATGGGATCAAATCAGGCCAGATCCAGACATAAGACCTCTAGTTGTGTCAGAATGAAGTCATTTCAGAGGTCATAGAAGATGGAAGTAGAGAAAATTCAACCACATTTCACCTGTCATTACAGAAAGGGATGTTCCCGTTCAATTTTGAAGGAGTCAAAAACACCACAAGTCAAGGGGGTAGGGTGTGAGTTACCATGATGCTTGGTTCTAGATAAGTAATGAAATGATTAGGCCGAAAATTCAAAATATATTTATGACAGCTTTTGAGTACAGAGATAAATTTGTTTTGTTGCAAGGTGGAGGAAGTGTTAAAGAGTGCTTTAATGTGGGTTAGTAGTGATATGAATGTGCTAGTAGCTTATTGATATTAGTTTAGGAGATCCTAAGAAGTTCTTTTGACATTGTTAAAAGATGTATGTAAGGAGGTTGAATAATTCTTCCTTGGCTATGTACGTTTGATGATAGAATCATGAAAATCTGAAGGTAAGTTCTTATATTCTCTAGTGTCACGTGTGATGGAAAAAAATCGTCTTCACTGCTGATATTGGTCCCAAGAGAATTTGATTTTTACGTAAATTTTCTGTTGAGTTTTCTCTGTTATCTTTTCATTCAAGTCCTCATGAAGATGTCTTGAAGTTCTAGTTTACTATTGATAGTTGTTCATCTTGAATGTTGGCTTGAAAGAGTCAGAGACTCAGGAACAAGAAGTTCAAGAAAGTTTAAAGTCTGTGGTGCACATGGAGAGGTCTTCTATACAGTATCCACAGATGGACGCTCCATTAATTTGTTGAGCTGACTTTCTAATTCTAACCAGAATCTTTGGATCCATGCAGCAAGATTAAGACATCTTTAAATCCGAAAGGTTAGACAAAGAAATCACTATATGAAGGATGAGATACACTAAAGTCAAGTTTGAGTCGCAAAAGATGACCAAAATCTCCACAAATATCTCAAATGTGCAGATTCAGTTTGTCCAATTGGATTGTTTATCAGACTAATAGTCATGCATGGATCCCCCTTTACTTATTTTGGTATAAGTCCACAGATAACCTATATTTATTTTGGTCTTTGAACCTTTGTAGCATTAGAGTTAGGCCTCGTTTGGTTCGCAGATAGGAAAGGAAAGGAAATTGATTTTTTTTGTTATTTCCTTTCTTTTGGGAAATTGTAATTCCCATCAGTTTTCCTTTCCGGTGTTTGGAAAGACCGGGATTATAGTCGGAATATATCTTTACTTTTCATTATAGTGTTTGGTGTTTGTAAGAAAATGAAACAAAATAAAGTCAATTTTCCAATAATACCCTCGTGCTAATGAGAAAACTTATTGCTCATGAATATTTTAGCCTAAAAGGTATTATGGATAAAATGGTAAATAATATTTCTGAGTGGGGATATTTTAGTCAAACAAAATTATAATAAATGCATGAAAGTTAGAGGGAAAGTGATTCCTTAGATGGATGGGGGAACCACTTTCCCCTTATTTTCCTAACCCTTGGGAATCATTTTCCATTTCCAACTTCTTTTCTTTGGCTTCAAAACACGGAAAAGGAATCACTCTCCTTTCCCAAGTTCAAGTTCTAGTAACCAAACGAAGCCTTAGGATAATATTTGGTATGTTATCTCATAATTATGGGATTGACATTCCTTTTCACTTGTTGGCTTAATGTGTCATATAGGGGTGAGCAAATCTCGGTTCTGAACCCGGAACCGAAAATCGGATATTTCTTTTCTTTCAAACCGAACTCCGACCCGAACCGATCCGAATTAACAATTCGGATCGGTTTCGGGTCGGAGTTCGGTTTGCAAGAACGAAGCCTTAGGGTAAGATTTGGTATATTATCTCATAATTATGGGATTGACATTCCTTTTCACTTGTCTTAATGTGTCATATAGGGGTGAGCAAATCTCGGTTCTGGACCCGGAACCGAAAATCAAATATTTCTTTTCTTTCAAACCGAACTCCGACCGAACCGAACCGACCCGAATTTAGCAATTCGGGTCGGAGTACGGTTTGAAAGAAAATAAATATCTAATTTTCATGTCGGGAAGGGTTTGGGATTCGATTTCCGACCTGAAAATCAGATATTTCTTTTCTTTCAAACTGAACTCCGACCGAACCGACCTGAACCGAAATATATATTTACACTTTTAGCCTCCATGTATATATACAAAAAAAATCCTAAACCTAAACACCCCCTCTCTCTCTCTCCTTTTTCTGCCGCCTCTTGGCCTTTTCCTCTCCCTCTCATGTGTTCTCTCTCCCCTCTCATGTGTGCTCTCTTCCTCTCCGACTCGGATGCGGCGGCGGCGGAGGCAGGTCCCGCCAAGGAGGTGAAAGGTTCAGCCTAGCGGTGGGCCGGGACGGGAAAGTTGACCTTGGATCGAAGGGAACAACTCGGTTTGTCTATTCTCTCTTGTGTTTGAAGAACAATTTTTTGTTATTACTATGTTTTTATTCTGCATATATTGCTTCAATTGTCTATTCTCTGTCTTTCAAGAACAATTTTTATATTTTTTCCATAGATTCCAAGTTGGGAAGCTTCAGCTATGTCTATATGTAGATGCCACTTCCTTCTTTTTGTTCAGTTTGTTCGTATATCGTAGATCTTTTCTGTAGATTTCAAGTTTGTTCATAGAACACTTCCTCTCAATTTTTGGTTATGGAATGTTTTTGATATAATTTTTTTTTTAAGTGAAGAGGCAATGAAACCGAATTGACCGAAACCGAACTTTTTTAAACTCGGTTCGGTTTTGTTCGGTTTTTGTAGAAACGGTTCGGTTTTTGTAGAAACGATTCGGTTTTCGGTTTTGAAAAATAAGGTTTTCGGTTCTGTCGGTTTTTACAAAAACGGTTCGGTTTGAATCGAACCGAACCATTACTCCCCCTAGTGTCATACACCTATGGAGAGTTATATCTTACCTCTACCTCCTCTAGACTCTTTATAGTCTAGGGAACTTGGAGGGTGCCCCTTGGTTGCATGAGGTTAAATTTCACAGCCAAAAGCTAGGTTTACCTACCTGTCAACTGGCCTCCTAGGTTATATGGAATGCTCCCCTCTCATGCTCATAGCTACCTTGCTAGAAATTAGCAACACCATAAAGGGTTGACGTCATATTGACATTCGGTCATTAAAATTTTGTCAAATCTTTTATGGAGGTTTCCTATGCCAACCCTATTTTGATGGGAGAATGCTTGAATGATGATTTTACATCCGGCACCAGTATCAATTCCTTTTATGGGATACAGCAGCATATTGCCATCAAGGGGTATCAAAGTACAGAATGCGAAGACGGCATTTTAGGTATATTCATATAAATCATATTACTCAAATGGATCTCTCATTATGTGAATGGATGGTACTCTCCACACCTTTCTGTTCTACTTTTGGATATTAAGGTCCTCTACCTCATGTGCCTCTTTCGAAACTTTCATTTTCGTTAGAGGGGCCTCAGCTACCATGTTGCATCTGCCATATATTTCCTTCACGAGTAATTGATGATATTTTAGCACATTTAAGAGCCAGATATCAGAAGCACTCTTTTACTTATTGGAAGGTAAACCATAGAGTTTCCCCTAAGAAAAGTTTCAGCGTTTTCTCAATGTTCACCCCTTTTCTGTAGTTGGCCTCCCAGATACTTCTGATGCTGATATCAATTACTTCAAAATTCTTGAAGTTTTATAACCACCCATCATGATGTCAATGAATGATAATACTGGAATATATAGCATTATACTCGGGAAAAGGAAAATCGACTTATCTTGCCCTCTTCCCCTTCGGTGATCATTTATCTCCCATGGACCACTAATAAGTTTAGAGGAGTGCTACTTAAATGTATTAAAATGTAATCTAACTTGTCTAAATAAACTTATTGCTTATGTTTTGATTTTACAGGCAGGAGTGCTTGAAGAAATGGTGAATGATGCTGTTGATTCTGCTCTGGACTCGGAGGACATTGAGGAGGAAATAGAAGAAGAGGTCGACAAAGTACTCTCCGAACTTGCCGGCGAGACGGCCTCACAGCTTCCAGAAGCCGCAAGGAAAGAGAGATTAAAGCAGCCTGCAACCAGTGCAAAAGCTGCAGAAGAGGTATGCTGAGACGGTGGGTTCTTTTTCACTTCCGTTTTCCAACATGCTGACAGCAGCTGAAAGTGAAAGCCTTAAATGTTGGTACTTTGCAGCCGGAAGCACTTGCCGAAGGTGCAGACGACGAGGGGGAGATGGAGGAAATTAGGGCTCGGCTTGCTAGAGTAAGGTCATAGATTCTTCCTGCCATGAAAATGCCCCATCAGAGGCGATGTCGCCCGATATGTTGATATTGTAATGTGGGCAGATTGTAACTAACAAGTGTCTGCTACCATTGATATGTTCTCATGTATCTAACTTCTTCAGCTCGCCAAAGTTTTTGTCATCAACCACATCCTCCTAGCAGACATCATCTTGATGTGCATTTATGTTGTCAACAACAGTGTTTCATAAGCAGTGGCTTTATTGTATGTAACAGAGCTCTCCATTTGGGTTTTCCTGATGTCTGCGATGCCTGTACTTTTCTTTAAAGTATCTGTAAGTTAAGATACCTGTTAGGGGTGAGCAACGGTTCAGTTCGGTTCAAATTGAACCGAATATATAAAAACCAAAATAGCTGCAAACCGTATTTATCTAAATCGAAAACCGAACTGTTTTATAAAAATCGAACAAAACCGAACCAAATTAATTCGGTTCGATTTTCGATCGATTCAGTTTCATGAACTCTTGTGTCGGGCCTTCAAGCTTTTAGCAAATGGGCCTATTTAAATAAAAAATCTAAAAAGAAAAAAAATCTTACATTGTTGTATTACTACAATACAAAGAGTAAAAAATATTGGTGGATATAGATTGAGGGTAGAGAGGGAGTGTTCAAAGAAGTACTGACAGAGAATAAGAGGAGAGTGCGCTCAGTTAGGGGTTAGAAAAAAAATAATACATTGAGGATAGTTTGATAAATTACTGAATTTAAATTAGTTTTCGGTTCGGTTACTCGAATCAAAAATCGAAAATCGAACTGTTATTTAAATTTTTTTAGATATCCAAACCAAAAATCGAGCCAATAATCGAGAAATTGAACCATTTTTCATTTTTCGGTTCGATTTTATTTTTAATTTTCAACCGTTATACCTCTGATTCCTGTACTTTTCTTGAAGTATTTGTCAAGAGTTGTTTTACTGTTGTGCAGACTTTTCAATCTCTCTTTCGTAGCATCCTGTGTCCGATCACCATAACCAGTGTACGGACGTTTGTTATGCAGAATTTTTTATTATTTTATTCTCGGAGGAGGATGTGATTGAAATAACAGCCTCACAGAGATTATTGGCAACGTCTATTTCAAGTTGTTAGTAATGCTATCTGACAGTCATCGCCACCACCACCAGCTGTTTCGACAGTACAATATATCTGCTGTTTCGACAGTACAAATATATCTGCTGGTCGATCGAAAAATATCATTTATATTATCATGTTCAGGGTCCCAAACTCAGGAAAACTAAGGCCTCGTTTGGTTCATCGAAGGAAAATGAATTTTTTTATATTTTTTCATGGAAATGAATTTTCTTTTTCTTGTTTGGTAAAATAAGAAAACTATCTAGGAAAAACTATTTGATTTATTTTCCAATATTTGGTTGGTGCAGAAAAGAAAAACAAAAATGTACCAATGTTCCAATAATATATTTTGTGTCTTGATGAAATAGACTCAAAATATAAGAAGTTAATGGTAAAATAAGCAATAACACATGATTATTTTTTGTCATAATTTTTGTAATAAATGCTGAAAAAGAATGAGGGCAAATCAATTCCATGAGTCCTGAGAGGAACAATATTTCCTCCTATTTTTCTCCTTGTCAGAAAAATAATTATCAAGTTTGTGGCTACAAAACAAAGAAAAGAAACAAGTTTTCTTTCCTGGTTCCTTAAATCCGTGAACCAAAGAGTACACTTTAAGACCTCAATTGGTTTTCTGTTGTTTGGAAAGAAATTAAAGAAAAGAAATCAATTCTTTGTTCTTTCCTTTGAAAAATTATAATTTTCATCAATTTTTTTTCCCGATGTTTGGAAAGATTCGAAATATAATCATAATACATCTTTGAGCAGAGATAATTAGTACTAAAATTTCGTAATAAATGCAAAAAATTAGGATTGTAATAAATGCAGAAAATTATGAGAGAAAGTGAACGGTTGGTAGGAAAACCATTTTCCGCATAAATTTATAAGAAAGTCCAAAAATAAAATTACACACTAAAAAACAACACACATATATATATATATATATCAATATGGGTAATTTTATTTATAAAATCAAACTTACATCTCTCTTCACGCCTTCTCTTACAACACTAATCACAGATTCAACCTGCTCCATTTCCCACCATACATAAAATATCTCTCTCCATATTGTTAATGATCCCACGTATAGATACATGCGCACCTTCGAATATCCTTTGATTTCTTTCACGCCATATATTCCAAATTGCAGCAAGCCATCTAACTCTAGCTTTCCTGTACAAGTCTTGTCCCTAATTTTTAAGTGTAGAAACTACGTCCATACTTCTTTGTAGCCCGGCAACTTCAACTCTGGTAATACCAAGTCGTTCGCAACAAAGTTTCCATATGAGAGCCGATACATAACATTTAAAAAATAAATGATCTCTCGACTCAGTTTATTACCAACAAAGAACACAAACTTCGTGGGGGACTTGCACTCCAAATCTAACCAATCTATCTCTAGTTAGAAGTCTATCCCGGATAGCTTTGTACGTGCAGAACTTCATTTTAGTAGCACACCTCTTCACCCACACAACATCCGCCCAAGCTACATGTGCCCGTCTTAGCTGCACCTGATCATATACCTGTTGCCGATGTATATATATGTCAATGACCCCTAGCCTAGTGGTAGTGGTGAGCCATGCGGTCCAAGTGATCAGGAGATCGATTTCTGGTGGAAGCGTTCGACACAATTACCTATCAGCAAAAAAAAAAAGATTCGTGGGACTTCTTTTTTCAATGGGGACAAGTACGCAAGTATAAAAAAAATTATTTTTATACTTACGCATATACATGTATAGTCCCACTAATAATTATTTTCGTAAGGATAAGAGAATTGGAAGACAACAAAGTTGGTGTATTATACTCCTACACAAAAACCCACTAATTTTACCATAACTTTATGCAATTCTTCTCGCAAAGCGATGCCCACTACCGAAAAGGATAACAATATATTTTTCTACACGTGTGACACATATACATATATGATATACATGGTCCAACTGTCAAGCAGAGAACGTATATGTCAAATATTTTATCTTATATGCAGCCCAATAGCTGCATCACCGTAGTTAATTTGTCAATCTATCTATGTATCATCTAAAGTTGAAGAAAAATAGGAGCATGTGTATCATCTAAAGTTGAAGAAAAATAGGAGCATGGATTCAAATGATACAAAAGCCCGCGTCAAATGGAGGATCCTACAAACTCTCCTTGTTTGTTTCCCCACCCCATGTTGTCACTATAACATCTAATCTCCCTTAATTAACTATTCCTCACATCAAAAACTTAAATCACTACACTCTTGATATATATATACATAACAAATATATATTTCTTCTAATTAATTCAAAACCCCCATTAGAGCAAGAACAAGAAGAAGAAGAGGAAGGATGACCAGTAGTACCGGATTGCCCAAGGAGGAGATGGAGAGGATCTTCAAGCGCTTCGACACCAACGGCGACAGCAAGATATCGTCGGCGGAGCTCGGGGAGGCCCTCCGCACCCTCGGCTCCACCTCCCCGGACGAGATCCACCGCATGATGGCCGAGATCGACACGGACGGCGACGGCTACATCGACTACGCGGAGTTCGTCGCCTTCTGCGAGGCCAACTCGGGCCTCATGAAGGACGTGGCCAAGGTCTTCTGATCACGACCTCGACTCACTCGTTACTCCCTTCTTCTTCTTCTTCTTGTTGTTGTTGCTTAATTCCATTGCTACATTAATCTTTTGTTGTCTCTCGCCTATTCTTCAAACGTGCATTATTTGTAATTGGATTCTTATATGATTACAATTGATTAGCATTTTACAGATGAGTAAGTGGGAATTACATCGTCGCTATAAGAAAACAGAGTCTATTTGACCGTCCGCGGGGCTGACCCGCACCAGCCCGCGTACGTGTGGCAGCCAGCCATTGGTCGGGTGCCGACGCGCCGCGTGGCCGCAGGCCAGCACGGGCGAGTTCCGCGGCGGTCCAAATAACAACTCTAATAACAAAATTGGTTTACGAGATATTTTTCAACGTTTATTGCAAATGTTGATATATCCTAATCCGACTTTATTATAAATGTGGGATCCTAACGATCATCATCACGGTGAGTTCTTGCTATTCTTTCTAGTTTTTTGTGTGGATATTATTGTCTCGGATTACAAAATAATGTTAAAATTATGAATAATGCTAAGTTTACAATCAAATTTTTACAATCTTTGTACCACCTATTCTATCCCCTGCTAACATGGTCCCATTCAGTTCCACCTCTCCTCTCTCCACGTGGCGTTCCGTTGTAGGATGTTGTAAGAAAGTTGTAATCCTAGCATTTTAAGCACCTATCAAAAGTTTAAAAAAAAAAAAAAAACAAGTTTCCCAGATCATCAGAACACAAAACATAAGCTGCCGACTCAATTATTATTAATATAGAATAAAAATTTAATAATTAGTACATGCACCGAAACTATATTAATATAGCTTAGTATTAAGCGATGAAGTTCAAAATAGTTGGAGAGGAGGGCAAAGAACTTTTGAAAAATATTGTGAGAATATTTGCTTTTAGTTCCTTGAAGAATTTTGAAAAATATAATACAATATTATCAAAAAACTCACGGAATCAAACCAAAAGCTTACGGTGATATAAATGGCAGAAGAGAGACTTCTAGTATAAATTATTCAAATTTTGAAAAATATAATATAAACTTTTATGAGAATATTTGCTTATGATATTTTACCGCCAACAGAAAATTTGAATTTTGTTAACAGGCTCGACCGAGTGATTTATTCTCATATATGATTGTCTTCTTCATCTGACTACACGAACACACCACTACACTAAAACAGTCGTTGTATATGGTCTTTTTCTTCACTTGAGTACACGAACACACACGTGAGAGGTACATGGCGATCCTCTAGTCTTGCTTCAACCATCAAGTTAGATTAAGGTGTAGGTAAATTTCGACAGAGTTTTAGAGTATAAAGAATTAAAAAAAGGAGTATACAGAATTCTTACCTTTCAAATATGCAAAGGAGGAATATATATATATATATATATATATATATATATATATATATATATATATATATTTTTATATATATATATATATATATATATATATATATATATATATATATATATTCCTCCTTAAAATATATATATATATATATATATATATATATATATATATATATATATATATATATATATATATATATATATATATATATTTTTTTTTTTTTAAATATATATATATATATATATATATATATATATATATATATATATATATATATATATATATATATATATATATGGGAGCGGATCAAAAGCTCCCCTTAGAAAATCCCCTAAAAACCTCCTCACTCTCAGCCGTCCATTTAATGTTAATGTTAATGTTAATATTTATTTTTATTTTTATTTTTATATTAATGTTAATGTTAATATTAATTTTAATGTTAAGTTTAATGTTAATTTTAGTATTTAACATTAATATTAACATTAACATTAATATTAACATTAAATGGACGGCTGAGAGTGAGGGTTTTTTAGGGGGGTTTCTAAGGGGGGCTTTTGATCCGCATATATATATATATATATATATATATATATATATATATATATATATATATATATATATATATATATATTTTCCATATATATATATATATATTTTCCATATATATATATATATATATATATATATATATGTATGGAAAATATATATATATATATATATATATATATATATATATATATATATATTTTTTTTTTGGTATATATATATATATATATATATATATATATATATATATATATATATATATATATAGGGAGCGGATCAAAAGCCCCCCTTAGAAAATCTCCTAAAAACCCTCCTCACTCTAATTCGTAATATTAATGTTAATATTAATGTTAATGTTAATATTAATTTTAATATTAATATTAATGTTAATATTTTTTTTTATTTTTTTATATTAATGTTAATGTTAATGTTAATATTAATGTTAATGTTAATATTAATTTTAATGTTAAGTTTAATGTTAATTTTAGTATTTAATGTTAATATTAACATTAATATTAACATACATTAATATTAACATTAAATTACGGATTAGAGTGAGGAAGGTTTTTAGGGGGTTTTCTAAGGGGGGCTTTTGATCCGCTCCCATATATATATATATATATATATATGGGAGCGGATCTAAAGTCCTCCTTAGAAAGCCCCCCTAAAAACCCTCTTGATTAAGGCCGTCCGATCTGAAGATTAACAGCCCTTCGATTTGAAGGGGGGTTCAAACCCAGATTCAACCGGTTCACTCGTACCGGTCCGTTCAGAAGAACTCGAGGGAGAGAGAGAAGTCGACACAGCCCGATCAGAAAGGGAGCGGTAACTCGAGAGGGAGAGAGAGAGAGAAGTCGAAGTCGACACAGCCGATCAGAAAGGGAGCGGTAACTCGAGAGGGAGAAAGAGAGAAGTCGACACAGCACGTCAGAAAGGGAGCGCTTCATCTTCTTCCTCCTCTTCACCGAGAGAAGAGCGACTTCCGATCGGAATTTGTCATGCCCCAGAACCAGAATACTGGAGAGCAGGGGAATGACTCAGCCAGCTACGTATTACGGGTAGATGAATACCGTATAATACGATCAATGCTGTCTAAAAGACGAGGGGGTGCATACTACATGAAAGTCTCACTATGGTCACTTCACATCTATTGTCTCAATCATTCAAACAAGAAACAGTAATAGAGAACATATAAGATAAGGCAGTAAGGCGTCCCAAACGTTTAGTCAAAATGTTCTTGATATCTGGATTTACAAAATATAGCCAGATGATGTAGCAAAGTATACACAATTATTTATCAGCTACAGCCTGACTTAGTTAACAATTATGTAAAAGTAAATACAAGACAATCCGACTAACATGTCGGTGCCAAACGACAAAGTATAAAGTAAGTAACAAAACGAGCAAGGAAGTAAGAAACCCACTCGAGTCCGCCTGCGATCATTCCTCTAGTATTGACCATCTTGGAGGTGGAAGTAAGCTGAATCCTCGGGGACCGGCTCCAAATCTGGCCATGTAAAACCAGAGAGGTTAGACCTCAAATAGCAAGTACCACAAGGAAGCACAACATGAGAATTAAAACCAGTGATGAGAGTTAGGGATATAATACATAGGTCTCTGCTTGCTACTGGGATTCACACAACATCACGACACTTCAAACCAACTTTCCAACCAAACAAGGACAGAAGTTGATCCGTCGTGTCCTGACATTCTAATCATCTCAGTTAGTAAATAGAGTAGGTACAGTACACAAACGAATCAATTTAAACGGCCATGCAACTACTACGGCTTGCTACTGTGAGTTCCAAATTACCTTGAAATTATGCAATAAGGATTCCTCAGTTCTTACTATGGACAAACAAGGCTAGTCTATCCAGTCAATCAATTGCGCCAATCATGAATTAGACGAGTCCCAGCGGGACGTCCGTCATCAATATACAATATACAATAAATAATATAAGCAGATACCGCTCCCTGCCCGTGTAGCAGATTTGCAGTATCTGTGGGAACCAACCGGCCTGTCGGGCACTAATAGTCCCAAAGAGGACTGCCATGTAAGAACTCGAGAATCCATTCTCTCCATGCTATCATTATTTTATTTAATTTAATAGCCTCTATATTAAGTGAAATCCCATGCCGTGGATCATGGTCATTCAAAATGAGTACTTCCGTACAAGGTACGATATGCCCAACTCTACAACGATACCCGTGCGGTTAGGTTGTAGGTCTTACATAGCGTAATCAACAATCAAAACTATCCACAGAATAATCATGCCTTGACCATAAAGTACACATGCTTCTTTTGTAGAAAAATAAATTGAAGCCTGCACGTGCCTGTATGCCAATATTCGGGATCGGCAGTCGATTACAATAGTTCATAATTTATATAAACATGTCTCATTCATTCAATTCAATAAGACGACTAGCCAGTCTCTTAGTTCCAACTAGGAACGCATGATCAATTACTATTAACAATCAATGTCAATTCGTAATAAGGCATGAAAGTCAACTATTATTTAGTATGGTCGAGTCTACAACTCTCATGGTTAAATTCCAGTCATTCGGGGTATCTATAAATCAATTCACGACACATGGTACATTCTACGTAACAATCTATATTAAAGAAAATATTAACATATCATGATTATATCAAGTTCATGCCAAAAGGCGTAAGGATATAAGAGGAGAATTTCATACCAACATAAAGTGAATAAAGTATAGGGCAATGGGAACACCAAGGTTGAATTACGCCAAGGCTAGTTATACCATGATTAGTCTACGCCAAAGTTTTTACGCTAAGGCAAAATACGCGCGTAAAACAGGGTATGCGTAAAAGGTAACGTTACGCGTAAAACTCGCGTGCGTAAGGGTCAAAGTATACGCATGGATGAATACGCGTAAAGGAAGTACGCTCAAAATAAAGGAACAAGTTGCGCGTAAAAACTCGTTTTACGCCGAGCCAAGGAGTACGTGTAAAAAGATTAGAGTTTTATGCAGGAAACACTGTGCGCGTAAAACATTGCATGCGTAAAGGTTGCTCGTGTAAAGGGTCAAGTTTTACGCCTGAAACGCTGTGCGCGTAAAAAAGATTTTGCCAAGTCAAGTAGACTTGCGTAAAACAGTTTTACGCTGACACGAGTGATCGTGGGCGTAAAGCTCGGCACTACGCAGACACGTATAACGTGGGCGTAAAACTCAATATTACGCTAACACGTAACAACGTGGACGTAAAAACTCAATATTATGCTAACACGTAACAACGTGGGCGTAAAACTCAATATTACGCTAACACATAACAACGTGGGCGTAAAACTCAATATTACGCTAATACGTAACAACGTGGGCGTAAAACTCAATATTACGCTAACACGTAACAACGTGGGCGTAGAGTTCCTCCTAAACTCCAATTCCTATGGAACCTTTGTTCCAAGCCAGAAATGGGGTTCCCATGGGTCAGAATGGCGTATAACACAACCTCAATCAATCTGGAATGAACAAAACTTGGAAATAAGGAAGTTTGACAGATCAAAACCACTGAAATCCGAAAAATAGTAATTTCTAGATCTACTAAAAAATAAAACTTCAAAATGAAAAATATCAAGTTCTAAACTCTCTTAGGATCACGAGAGGGAGATAAATGAACCATAAAAATATGGGTTCTCATGTGGAGCAAGATGTACTTGCCTATGGGTTTTGGTAGGTGGAGAGAGTTATGAGGAAGAAGAAGAGTAATGAGAAGAAGTAATGAAGAGAGAGAAAGGGGATGGGGCTTAAATGGGGGTGTTGGGTTCGGTTCATGATGAACTATCATAAACCCGAAAATAAACCAACCTAGGCCGAACCTAAAGCAAGCTAAAGCAGAGAATAAAAGTAGAAAGTAAAATGCAGAAAATTAATTAGCGTGAAATTAAAGGAATTTAAATACAGAACAATACATGATAAATATTAAATAAATATATTCGAGCAGTACACGTATTAGAATACATATTCTGGGAACGGGGAGTGACATCTCTACCCTCCTTAGAAAAATCCCGTCCTCGAAATTTCAAATCCATGCAGGATAGGAACATCAAAGCTAAACTAATCTAAGTACAAGTAATTTAAGCAAGCAATCATTTTATAATATCCATAGCAAGTAACATATCTATATTTAACAATCTACGATATCAAGTAATTTCTACTCATAGGACGATAAGCATGCGGAGTTAAGACAATCAAGGTATACAGAAAGAGATATACCTTGCGAGTCAAACAGGTACGGATACCGTGATCGGATATCATCCTCACGTTTCCACGTTGACTCTCCTAAGGAATGATGACCCCAAGCAACCCGGACAAGGCTAATTGTTCGGTTCTTGAGTATCTTCTTTCTTCGGTCCAAGATGGACACCGGCTGCTCCTCATAAGACAGGTTGGTACCAACAACCAACTCAGAATGATCGAGGATATGGCTTGGGTCCGATACATACCTACGCAACTGAGATACATGAAATACATCATGCACCTCTCGTAATGAAGGTGGAATGGACAAACGATAAGCAACATCGCCTACCCTATCAAGAATAACAAATGGGCCTACATATCGTGGACTCAACTTTCCACGAACGCCAAATCTAATGACCCCACGGGTAGGTGAGATTCGCAAGAACGCGTGGTCCCCAACAGAGAATTCTAGCGGCCTACGATGCTGGTCTGCCCAATGACGATGCCGATCTTGCACAACTCTAAGTCGCTCCCTAATTCCCTTAATCACTTCAACTGTCTGGATAATCATTTCTGGGCCTAGCATCTTTCTCTTCCAGATATTATCCCATGCTAGTGGTGACCTACAGTTCTTACCATATAGTGCTTCAAATGGCGCCATCTGGATACTGGCTTGATAACTGTTGCTATACGAGAACTCAACTAAGTGCAGGTGACTCTTCCAAGACCCTCCAAAATCTAGAGTGCAAGCCCACAACATGTCTTCTAAAGTCTGAATTGTTCTTTCTGATTGCCTATCCGTCTGTGGATGGTAAGCCGTACTAAATCTTAACTTGGTACCCAGACTATGATGTAAACTCTTCTAAAAATGTGATGTGAAACGGGTATCTCTGTCTGATACAATACTGACAGGGACTCCATGCTGCCTGACTATCTGTTGCATATACAACTCTATCAACTTTTCTGTAGATTGTCCTACTCTGAAAGGAAGAAAATGTGCCACCTTCGTAAGCCGATCTACTATCACCCAAATAGCATCTTTACCACTTAGTGATCTCGGTAAACCTGTCACAAAGTCCATGGTAATATGCTTCCACTTCTATTTCGGGATAGGAAGCGGTTGCAATAATCCAGCTGGCCTTTGCTGTTCTGCCTTCACTTGCTGACATATCAAGCAACGAGAAACGAATCTAGCTATCTCCCTCTTCATTCCGTTCCACCAGAAGTGCTGCTTGATATCTTGATACATCTTGGTCCCTCCAAGATGTATAGAATACTGAGAACTGTGAGCTTCCATCATAACCTCCTGTCTGATATCTCCACTAGGCACACATAGACGTGATCCAAACCTAAATGTACCATCTTCATGGATTTGTATTTCCTTTCTGAGTCCTGACTCACATTCTGTCCTAAGCTTCTGAATCCTTGGGTCCTGTGCCTGAGCTGCCTTGATCCTATCTACTAAGTCAGATTGAACTTGTAGACTTGCCAGAATTCCTACATCACTGGGAAGTATAACCTCGATGCCCATCTTCTGGAGATCTTCTAAGATATGCTTCTGTGTTGTCAACATAAATGCGCCGTCTCTCCTGCTAAAAGCATCTGCTACCACATTAGCCTTGCCTGGATGATACTGAAGCTCCACATCGTAATCCTTGATCAACTCCAACCATCTTCTCTGCCTCATGTTCAGTTCCTTCTGAGTAAAGATGTACTTCAGACTTTTGTGGTCCGTGTACATGTCTATTCGATCACCATATAAGTAATGCCTCCATAGCTTCAAAGTGAATACTACTGCAGCCAACTCCAAGTCGTGAGTTGGATAATTTTTCTCGTGGTCCCGAAGTTACCTAGATGCATACGCTATCACCCTCCCATGTTGCATGAGGACGCACCCAAGTCCTTTACCTGACGCATCACAATATACAGTAAAACCTTCGGGTCCAATTGGCAATGTAAGAATAGGTGCTGATATCAACTTCTGCTTCAGATTCTCAAATGATGTCTGACATTCTGCCGACCAGACGAATGGCACGTCCTTCCGTCTCAAGCGGGTCATGGGTGCTGAAAGTCTTGCAAAGTCTGATACGAACCTTCTGTAATAACCCGCCAATCCTAAGAAACTTCGTATGTCAGCTACGGTCTTGGGTACTGGCCAACTCTCTACTGCTTCTACTTTCTTGGGATCTACTGCTATGCCGACTCCTGATATGATGTGCCCCAAGAATGAAATATGATCCGTCCAGAACTCACACTTGCTGAGCTTGGCATACAACTGGTTCTCTCTCAGAACCTGTAACACTTTCCTGAGGTGATCTTCATGTTGGCCCATTGGTCATATGGTTAAACTGATTTTAATAATTGATCAAACTCTGTCTCGATATATGGAACTAGTCAGGATATCTTGGACTCTTGGACATGATCAAGAATGGCTATCTACTCAGTTCAAGACCGAAGCGCTGTTTGCCTGTTCGAGTCTGTATTTCTTTGAGCAATGTATTTTTTCATTTTATTTGAGTCTAGGAATACATTGTATACCGATTCGTACTGGCAAATAGGCTATTCCAAAATGATTTCAAAATGTTTTTAAAATGTCTTAGTTTTGAAAAACATTCGTATTTACAAAAGCTCCAAAAAGATTTTCAAAAAGGTTTTCAAAATTCCTCAAAAACTAATTTTAAAACCATAACCTAACCCTGACAGAACTCGGCCAGAGTTTGATTAGTGGTCGTTTTGTTTTTTGAATTCCTTGGAACTTGGTCCTCCTGCAGTTGCGGATTTGACCGAGATTTGCTCATCGGGTTCTGCCCGAATTCTGCCAGAATTCTGTCTTTGGAACTCCTATAAATAAAGAAGGATTTCGACCATTTTAACTCACTCATTCACTTTCAATCTTCTCTCTTCTAAAAAGATTTCAGTCTTCCAAAGAGTTTTTCTAGAGCTTTAATTTTCAGATCCCAAGCCAGTTACAATCCTCTAGTCGATTTGCCAGTGCGGTACGGTCTAGAAGTTTCAGAGTGATTGTAATCAGAAGGCTTGATAGAAGAATACCTCTTCACAATTGAAGTTGGACGAGTTCTTCGTATCAAAGCTCGCGTTGTAGAAGTTGCAAGGACTTCGTAAGAAAACTTGCGGTTTTGCCAATAGTGGATTCAACTGGTAGCAAGAGTTCTACCGACTAGATTAGTCCTCAACAGAGAGAAACCAGTATACATCGCTGTCTTTGCGTTTGCTTTCTTATCTCTGCCTTTACATTATTTACTTGTGATTATTATTCTGTGATCTTGCTGCTAACATTTTTTAATTAGCATTATTCCGCTGCCAACTCTATTCACCCCCCTCTAGGGTATTGTGCTTTACGATTTCGTTCCTACAATTGGTATCAAAGCAGGTGTTACAGGTAAACAAGGTAACATTGCAATTATTTATTCATTTAACTAATTGTTATATAGATCACAGCACAACACATGGCAACTGTGAAATTCACAAGTGAAGGCCAGGCCACAAACAGACCTCTACTGTTTGATGGTACGAATTATACCTATTGGAAAACACGGATGAGTTTCTTCTTGAAATCACTTGACTTTGATTTATGGTCTATTGTTATTGATGGCTATCAAAAGCCACCTCGTATAAATGTTGATAGAGTTTTAATTGAAAAATCCCATAACAGATATACAGAGAAAGAAAAAAAAAGTCCAGTCTTGACGCACGTGTTATTAACGCTTTATTTTGTGCTTTAGACAGAACTGAATTTAACAGAGTGTCTATCTGCACAACTGCTAATGAAGTGTAGAAGCTTCTTGAAGTCACACATGAAGGCACGACTCAAGTCAAAGAATCAAAGGTCAGCTGACTTACTCAAGAGTATGAGGTGTTCAAGATGAAGCCCAATGAAACAGTTACTCAGATGTTCGAAAGATTCTTGGATATTGTAAATCCTTTGTCCTTCCTAGGCAAAGATTACAGTAACCATGAAAAGATTCGCAAACTCCTGCGAGCACTTACCAAGAACTGGATTCCAAAGGCTACTGCAATCATTGAAGGGAACGACCTCACAACTATGTCCCTCGAAGTACTCATGGGTAAGCTACTCACTCATGAACTGGAGCTACAAGATTTTGAAGAGCCTGCACCAAAGGAGAAGACGATCGCTTTCAAGGCTCAGCACAGAAAAGCTGCTGAAGGTGATTCAGACAGCAGTGAATCTGATGCTGAAGATCAAGCACTCATAGCAAGGAAATTCAAAAGATTCATGAGATATGAGAAGAAAGCCAAAGAAAATAATAGCAGCAACAACTGGTATCAAGATGATGCTGTCTGCTATGGCTGCAAGAAGAAGGGACATATGAAGAAGGATTGTCCTACAAACTCATCATCAAGCAAGAAGAGCAACAGGTATGAGAAAGGGAACCTGAAGAGATTGTCACGCCCCAGAACCAGAATACTGGAGAGCGGGGGCAGACATAGCCAGCTACGTATAACGGAATGGAATCCACACCGCTATACGGTCACGGCTGTCTAGATATGTGAGGGTTTCACTACAATCCATCAGTCTCTTAAGGTCATAAAATAGCCTATTGTCTCAATCTCAACCAACTAATAATAATCACAAGATATCAGATCACCAAATATACAATTGTAAGGCGTCCCAAACATTACATATCCAGATGATCATGAAGCTAGTCGTTACAAAATGTGAGGACTAGCAAGAGTTCAGTCATACATGATCAACCCCCGGGGCTTGTCAATCATGTTACAGCCCGTAGGCAGACAGTAAGTAAGTACAATCGAGCTAACACTTGCTCGTCGGCTAAACGCCTCAAAAGAATAATTTACAATATTACAGTGGGAGAACAAAAGAAACCCACTCGATGCCCTGGTTACGCCTGGTGACCACCATCGGGCTGGAAGACAGGTAGATCCTTTGCTGCTGCTCCGGTATCTGGCCATACAAAACCAGCTGGGTCAGATCCCAGGAAGAGCAAGTGCCACAAAGGAGGCCACAAAATAAGAACCAAAGCCAGCAAATTAGCACAATAATATAATTACATAATAAGAGACAGTAGTTTACGAAAAGCATGATGGATAATTATAAAAGACAATCTTGCATAGAATCACTAAAAGACAGGACATATAAAAAAGCATGACAGGATGATTGTCACGCCCCGATTCCGTAGAATCGATAGTCGTCCCCCGGGCGTGATGCCGTGCGAACCTAAGTTGCGATCGCACAAGGCATAGTCACAAGGTTATCCGAAACACAACATCAAGGTAGAGTACGCAGAGGAATTGAATGACACATTTGGAATAGAAATAGACTTTTTCATTGATGATAATAAAACTTACATAGACTCCTTTACAATCATTGCCGCGCGGGCTACAATATGACTCGACTTACAAAATGAACGCCGATGAGATAGGTCGTTCCATACATTACATCCCCTTTTTACAAGCAAATATATAACATCTTTCCACCTGCTATTGAGGCGAGTCGAGCCGCCATCTTCTTTTGGACTGAGTGTGGGTCTTCTTCAAAAGGATTCCAGAAAACAAGCCTTTCTACGCGGACGAGGCTTCAAAAGGGTTCACTTCGCCTTCAGCTTTCAAGTGGCACGCCCTTCGTAGTTCGGGGTACCTGCATGGAGAGCGAGGATCAGTACATTACACTTTGTACTGGTGCGTGGCTATTTAAGTTCCAAGCTCTTATTTGGTTGAAGAGTTTATATGACTTAGAGTATGAATGTTTCTAACCATCCTAATGAATTACAAACAAGCATATGACAAGCATAGTGAAATTTATGTTGAAACTTACCGACGGCGGCCGCACCGCGCCTTATGAAACTTACCATGTTCTTCCCTGTCAATTGTTATCATTTCCATACCAAGTGTAATATATATATCGTGTGTTGGTCACTGGCTCCCAGAGCCATCGTGGACTCCTCTAGCTTTTGTTAGACGGGGTCCTTTCAGCGTGAGTAGCGAGCCCCGCTGCAAGTCCTCGCCTAACCCGTGCCCAGCACAGCTAATTATTTGTTTTCCTATGCCCGCAACGGTCCCGTGGCCTCGGGTTGCCGTGCGGAGAAAATGCTCACCTTGTCGACAAGTTGTCCATGACCGTGCAAAGACATGTTTTTAGTTGTTAAGACATAGCCTACTCTTTCTTTCTGAGAACTTGCTCATTCATTCGTGTTCGTGCACTTGCATTTATCTTTTCATTCGCAACAACACTATCGACTTTGCCTAAGAAGGGGGTCGAGAAGAGAAGGGTCAGCCACTCACCTTGAGTTTACTTCGGCGAGGGAACTTGCTTGGTTGCGCTAGACGTCGCCTACGCGATTACCTGAAATCGCACAAGCAACCGATTAGAACACTGCATTATTCAAGGAGTTCGATAGGAAATGCGAGTTCGAAATACAAGCCATAAAAACCATCGAAAACATTCACGAAAGCACATTCAGAAAACAAAGCCAAAACCAACGCAAGCGGCGTGAAAAGCAGAGCAACGGGAGGTCTCTCCCGACTCAGCCGCAGAGTCAATCCTCGAGGCGCAACCCGCTGAATATGGGACTTGGTTCCGAAGAAGACATTCCATAACGAGGAATGGATCTTAATTCAACCGTTCCCGTTCGATCGACTCGGCCGATCCCGACCTATCGGTCCCGACCGAATCGACAGCGACAGTGTTCCTTTCTCGCGCACCCCGTGGACAAGTACGGGGCACGATGTAGGGACGGGGCACTACACCATAACCAACTAAGAAAAAGTTTCGTCCTCGAAACTTAAAATAGAACCTACCTCTACGAGAACAATGAAGGGAACTTCTCCTTCATTTCTGACTCAAGCTCCCACGTTGACTCCTCGACGGAATGGTTTCTCCAGAGGACACGGACTAGTGGAATAGCACGGTTGCGGAGAAGTTTATCCTTGCGCTCCAAGATTTGCACCGGCTCTTCGACATATGATAAGTCCGCCTTCAGGTCCAGCTTACCCAAATCTACCACATGCCCCGGATCGTGCACGTACTTCCGCAATTGCGAGACGTGGAAGACGTCATGTACCTCTGACAATGCAGGCGGCAAGGCGATTTGGTAAGCTACCGGGGCGACTCGCTTCAATATTTCGAACGGGCCAACAAATCTTGGGCTCAACTTTCCTTTCGCACCGAACCGGGATACTCTACGCATAGGCATCACCTTCAGGAATACATGGTCGCCTTTCGAGAACTCGAGGGGGCGTCGGTGCGTGTCGGCATAGCTTTTCTGCCGGCTTTGTGCTATCTTTAATCTTTCTCGTATCAACTTAACCTTCTGCACCGTCTGCTCCACCAGCTCCGGACCAAGTATCTGCCGTTCCCCGACTTCATCCCAGCAAATGGGCGATCTACACTTCCGGCCGTACAAAGCTTCATACTGCGCCATTTGGATGATGGACTGATAGCTGTTGTTGTATGCAAACTCGGCCAGCAGTAGATGGACGTCCCAACTTAACTTCAAGTCGATCGCACAGAGTCGTAATATGTCTTCGAGAATTTGGTTCACCCGCTCTGTTTGGCCGTCAGTCTGAGGGTGATAAGCTGAGCTGAACTTCAACTTGGTCCTCAGTGCTGAATGAAGACTACTCCAGAAGCGTGCTACGAACCGTCCATCCCGATCAGAGACGATAGAAACTGGGATCCCGTGCAGCCGAACTATTTTATCAAGGTATATCTGAACAAGGCGGTCGACGCTCCAAGTAACTTTGATGGCGATAAAGTGCGCTGACTTGGTTAGTCGATCGACGATGACCCAGACGGCGTCATTTCCCCGCGGCGTCCTCGGCAAGCCAACAACGAAGTCCATAGTGATGTGATCCCACTTCTACTCTGGAATGGCAAGGTTCTGCATCTCCCCGCCCGGTCGCTGGTGCTCGGCTTTGACTTGCTGACAGGCCATGCATTTTGACACAAAGAGCGCTACGTCCCTCTTCATGCCGTGCCACCAAAAGACAACGCGGAGGTCCTTATACATCTTGGTGCTGCCAGGATACAAAGAATATTTTGCATAATGCGCCTCCGTCATTATCTCCTTTCTAAGTTCTGCGTCGTCCGGTACGCATAGCCGTCCCTTCACGTGCAACACTCCCGAATCGTCCTCTGCAAAGTCGAACGCTTTTCCTGTCGATATCAGCTTCCGCATCTTCTCCAGGTATGGGTCGTCCTTCTGTGCAGACTTGATCCTCTCCAGTAGGCTCGGTTCCACCCGTAGTTGCGCCAGTTTTACGTCTCTGAAACGAACCCGAAGCTCGATGCCCATTCCTTCCAAGTCACGCACCAGTCGATCGTTGATGCATAATGAAGCTAAGTACTTTCGGCTCAGCGCATCCGCTACCACATTTCCCTTCCCCGGCGTGTAGTCGATCGATAAGTCATAGTCTTTGATTAGCTCGAGCCATCGCCTCTGCCGCAAATTCAGTTCTTTCTGGGTGAAGAGATACTTGAGGCTTTTGTGGTCCGTATAAATCCTGCACGCCACACCATAGAGATAGTGACGCCACAGCTTCAATGCGAACACAATTGCCGCTAGTTCTAGGTCGTGCGTGGGGTAGTTCTTCTCGTGCGGCTTCAACTGCCGGGAAGCAAAAGATATCACCTTATCCCGCTGCATGAGCACACACCCCAAGCCCTGGCCAGAAGCATCGCTGAAGATTTGAAATCCCTCCGTCCCTTCAGGAAGAGCAAGTATCGGGGCCGAAACGAGCCGTTGTTTGAGCTCCTGGAAGGAAGCTTCACAGTCGTCTGACCACTTGAATGCGACTCCTTTCTGGGTGAGGCGAGTCAACGGCGATGCAATCTTCGCGAAGTCCTTCACGAAGCGTCGGTAGTATCCCGCCAAGCCTAGGAAGCTTCGAATTTTGCCAACTGATGCGGGCCGTTTCCAATCAGCAACTGCCTCAACTTTCTTCGGATCGACTGCGATGCCCGCGGCGGAGATGATGTGCCCAAGGAATGAGATGCTGTCCAGCCAGAACTCGCACTTGCTCATCTTCGCATACAACTGATTCTCTCGAAGGGTTTGGAGTACCGTCCGCAGATGCTCTGCATGTTGCGCTCGATCCTTCGAGTAGACGAGGATGTCGTCGATGAAGACTACTACGAACTTGTCAACGAACGGACGGAACACCCGATTCATTAGATCCATGAAGACGGCCGGGGCGTTTGTCAGACCGAACGGCATTACCAAAAACTCGTAGTGGCCGTAACGAGTGCGGAAGGCAGACTTCGGCACGTCATCTGGCTTGACTTTGAGTTGGTGGTAACCCGATCGTAGATCAATCTTCGAAAACACCGTTGCACCTTGGAGCTGGTCGAACAAGTCGTCGATGCGGGGCAGGGGGTATTTGTTTCGGACGGTGGCTTTATTCAATTCCCGATAGTCGATGCAGAGTCACATCGATCCATCTTTATTCTTTACGAATAGCACGGGCGCACCGCACGGCGAGACACTCGGACGGATAAACCCTCTGTCGAGCAATTCCTGAAGTTGTGCCTTTAATTCTTTCAATTCTGCAGGAGCCATTCTGTACGGAGCCTTCGAGATCGGACGGGTGTCGGGGAATGTATCGATGGTGAACTCTATTTCTCGATCGGGCGGCATGCCGGATAGCTCGTCCGGGAACACGTCTGGGAATTCTGCCACAATGTCGGTCTGACCAGCATTTGCACTATCCTGTCGCATGTCTCGAACGGAAGCTAGATAGCCTTCGCACCCGGAATGCAGCATCCGTCGAGCAGAAATTGCGGAGATCACCATGCAGGTCGGCGACGCCTCACCACACGAGTAGCAGAATTCAGGTACTCCAGGCATGCGGAATGTGACCCTCTTTTCAGCACAGTCTATGGTTGCGTTGCACGGCCCGAGCCAATCCATTCCCAGAATGATGTCAAAGTCTTTCATATCTAGAACTATCACATCCAGACCGATCTTTTGACCGCCGATATAGATAATCCTGCCGGCACAAGCTAAGTTTGTGAGAATTGGTGTGCCCGAAGGCGTGCTTACGCTAAGGTCGAGATCTAATGATATTATAGAGAATTTATGCTCGGCGGCAAAGTCCGCCGATATGAAACTATGTAAAGCACCTGAATCAAATAACACACGAGCAGGCACATTATTGAATTTTAGTATACCTGTCACTACGGTGTCTGATTCCATTGCTTCGTCTCGAGTCATGGCATAGACGCGGCCCTGAGTGTTGGGGCGACGGTCTCGGCCATTTTGCGGTGCGGGTTGAGTGGGCGGAGGAGGTCGAGGCGCCTGTCCTCGATTCTCTTGTCGGTGTTGTTGGGACGGGGTGTTACGAGTTTGATGAAAGCTTGGACAATTTGGAGCCGTGTGACCCCTCTGTCCGCAAGCGAAACATTCAACATTGCGGTGCCAGCAGTGGACTTCACGGTGTCCAAGTCGCCCGCAATTGGTGCACTTAGGTATCGTTTTCTCACCCTTGTAGCCGCCGTTATTTGGACGCTTTGACGCGTCGTTGTTGCCTCCCATATGGCTAGGACGTTTGTGATTGGAGTTGCGCACAACGTCATCAGCACTGGAAGGATGCAGGTTCTCAAGGCGGAGCGCGTGATTCAGAGCCTCGCCCATGGTCTTGTACTCCGGGACCCCGACATGCGCATCGATAGTGTGTCGCAGACCCACTTCGAACCGTCGCACACGGCACTCTTCAGTCGGCAGAAACTGGCCAGCAAACTTTGACAACTTGTTGAATTCCGCGGCGTACTGTTCTACCGTCTTGCTTCCTTGCTTCAACTGCATGAATTCATTCTCCTTCGCTTGAAGAACGGCTGACGGAAGGTACTGGAGTTCGAAAGCTTTGCGGAATGTGGCCCAAGAGATCGGTGCGGTGGTGTTGTCCGGTCGGATCGCTCGCTTACGCACAGCCCACCAGTCGTGCGCGTTCAACCGTAGCTGAAGTTGTGCGCAGGCGACTTGCTTCGATTCTTCAATGCCAAGAAGCTCAAAGTGATCTTCCAGCTCTTCCAACCAGTTGATCGCCATGGAAAGACCCTCGGTGCCGCTGAAGGAAGTACGGCACGCCTTCTTGAATTCTGACACTTCAAAGTTGTACTTTTTCGGTACCGCTGGTTGACGCTCGGGATCCTCCGTGTCGACATCAATGGGTTGGATCGCCGGCACGGTGACGGTAGGCGTAGTCGCAGAATTTCCGTTGGCCGCCATTGTCTGGACGATCTGCTGCAGGGTATCTAGCTGCTTTTGCTGAAGCTTGGCATGTGCATCAAAACGAGCTTCGAAGCGAGCTTCGAACTGGACCTGTCGTTCCTCTACCTGCTGATGCCGGTTCTCGGACTGGTTTCGCTGCGCCTCCATCATGCACAGCATCCTTTCGATTGTATCGTTAGAAGGTCCGGCCTGCGGACGATGCGAACTACTAGAGCCGCTCGAGGCGCTCTGTTCTTGCTCGGCCGTGGGTTCCGTCACTTCTGTGATACGAAGGCAAACACATCAGTCACAAATTATTACGGACTCATTGTATGGAACAACTTATCTCATCGATGCGAGGTCAAAGATTTGGAACTCTAGACGCGAGGCCAAAGGATGTAAAGCCGTGCTCTGATACCATTATGTCACTCCCCGATTCCGTAGAATCGATAGTCGTCCCCCGGGCGTGATGCCGTGCGAACCTAAGTTGCGATCGCACAAGGCATAGTCACAAGGTTATCCGAAACACAACATCAAGGTAGAGTACGCAGAGGAATTGAATGACACATTTGGAATAGAAATAGACTTTTTCATTAATGATAATAAAACTTACATAGACTCCTTTACAATCATTGCCGCGCGGGCTACAACATGACTCGACTTACAAAATGAACGCCGATGAGATAGGTCGTTCCATACATTACATCCCCTTTTTACAAGCAAATATATAACATCTTTCCACCTGCTATTGAGGCGAGTCGAGCCGCCATCTTCTTTTGGACTGAGTGTGGGTCTTCTTCAAAAGGATTCCAGAAAACAAGCCTTTCTACGCGGACGAGGCTTCAAAAGGGTTCACTTCACCTTCAGCTTTCAAGTGGCACGCCCTTCGTAGTTCGGGGTACCTGCGTGGAGAGCGAGGATCAGTACATTACACTTTGTACTGGTGCGTGGCTATTTAAGTCCCAAGCTCTCATTTGGTTGAAGAGTTTATATGACTTAGAGTATGAATGTTTCTAACCATCCTAATGAATTGCAAACAAGCATATGACAAGCATAGTGAAATTTATGTTGAAACTTACCGACGGCGGCCGCGCCGCGCCTTATGAAACTTACCATGTTCTTCCCTGTCAATTGTCATCATTTCCATACCAAGTGTAATATATATCGTGTGTTGGTCACTGGCTCCCAGAGCCATCGTGGACACCTCTAGCTTTTGTTAGACGGGGTCCTTTCAGCGTGAGTAGCGAGCCCCGCTGCAAGTCCTCGCCTAACCCGTGCCCAGCACAGCTAATTATTTGTTTCCCTATGCCCGCAACGGTCCCGTGGCCTCGGGTTGCCGTGCGGAGAAAACGCTCACCTTGTCGACAAGTTGTCCATGACCGTGCAAAGACATGTTTTTAGTTGTTAAGACATAGCCTACTCTTTCTTTCTGAGAACTTGCTCATTCATTCGTGTTCGTGCACTTGCATTTATCTTTTCATTCGCAACAACACTATCGACTTTGCCTAAGAAGGGGGTCGAGAAGAGAAGGGTCAGCCACTCACCTTGAGTTTACTTCGGCGAGGGAACTTGCTTGGTTGCGCTAGACGTCGCCTACGCGATTACCTGAAATCGCACAAGCAACCGATTAGAACACTGCATTATTCAAGGAGTTCGATAGGAAATGCGAGTTCGAAATGCAAGCCATAAAAACCATCGAAAACATTCACGAAAGCGCATTCAGAAAACAAAGCCAAAACCAACGCAAGCGGCGTGAAAAGCAGAGCAACGGGAGGTCTCTCCCGACTCAGCCGCAGAGTCAATCCTCGAGGCGCAACCCGCTGAATATGGGACTTGGTTCCGAAGAAGACATTCCATAACGAGGAATGGATCTTAATTTAATCGTTCCCGTTCGATTGACTTGGCCGATCCCGACCTATCGGTCCCGACCGAATCGATAGCGACAGTGTTCCTTTCTCGCGTATCCCGTGGACAAGTACGGGGCACGATGTAGGGACGGGGCACTACAATGATATACGATGAGATAACCATGGGACTATTCAGATAGCTAGGTTACAACCCGTAAACCAAACAAGGACCGGGGTTGTAACCCTTCGTCTGAACGGAACTTGGTTTTTTTTACCATTTATCGGCAAGATAAATATAAGAAATCAGGTCAAGTAACAATCTGGAGTGACAATCATTATAGTGATAATCTGGAGTGACAATCATTATAGTGACAATCTGGAATGACAATCATTATATTGATAATCTAGAGTGACAATCATTATAGTGACAATCTGGAGTGACAATCATTATAGTGACAATCTGGAGTGACAATCATTATAGTGATAATCTGGAGTGACAATCATTCAATCATTCTGGTACAATCTTACAATCAATCAATTCTAGACAATACTAAACTGGACTAGACTCCATCCAAGCAATCACGGCCAATCATTGCCTACGGCTTTCTACATTAACTAACTAGGGTTATCACAATCCTAGTTACTAGTAAGATGCAATGAGATGCTCCAAGTAGTCACAGGCCCTGCAGCTATCCAGGTTATCCAGGCAATCATTATAGTGACAATCTAGAAAGTATAATGCATTATAGTGACAATAGAGTTCAATCATTTAAGTGACAATGGTGGGTGCCCCACATAACAGTGGGCTGGAAATGTGCCCTACTCGTCGGCAGGCTACAAGTCCAATCATTTGCGGCCGGGATAACGGGATTGCCTGTAACTGGGGAACATCTCTTCATGACTAGTGAATTATACTAATTATTAACCTTGGTCCAATTCAGTAGGTACTCCTGACCGTGGTACTCAGGAGTCCCCTCCTAGACATGATGCAAGACAGGACTGGATTATTTGTACAAGCACAATCGCCCACGGTGTCAGGATTAATTATACATGTCATGTCATGTCAGGTAGCCGTCGCAACAGCTTTTTAAGATGTATCAGGTCAGGTTATCATATCAAGTGTACTAGTCAGGAGTGCGCCATGACGGGCCACTTATCAGGTCATGCTCAATTATCAATTCCAAACATATCCAGTAAATTCGTGATTATCAAGTTCAGGACAAAAGGCGTAAGAATATAAAATAGACGTAAAATATCAATATACAGGGCTATAGAAGAGCCAAGCATTAAAGAATTAAGACCAAAACTCCAAGAGCCAATGGATTAAGCAAGTGGTCAGGGGGCAGCGTACGTAAAAGTCACGCACGCAGGGCAGCGTACGCGAAAGTCACGCTCGCAAGGCACGCTCAAGTCTGCGTACCAAGGCACACCCAAGTCTGCGTACCAAGGCACACTCAAGGGAAGCAGCGTACATGAAAAGTCACGCACGCTCAAGGGAGCAGCGTACATAAAAAGTCACGCACGCTCAAGGGAAGCATCATTGGTAAAAAGTCACGCACGCTGAGAGAGCAGCGTAGGTGAAAAGTCACGCACGCTACAGAGAGCAGCGTAGGTGAAAAGTCACGCACGCTATAGAGAGCAGCGTAGGTGAAAGGTCACGCACGCTGAGAGAGCAGCGTAGGTGAAAATTCACGCACGCTCAAGTCTGCATACGCACAAAAGCACGCACGTAGGAGACACGCTTCCAATAGGAAGCGTATCCAAGGCTCAGTGGCGTAAGCTAAGAAGCTCTGCACACTGCTCACTGTCTTCTCCAAACAGCAAGAACACTATGATGAACCCAAAGCTTCAAAGCATCACAACTTAGCCATTCGAACTCCAAATCCGGATTTCTAAGGTTCCAACTGGAGTGAAACTGAATGCTCTTCCACATGGAAACATCAAAACCCATAAACATCCAACTAAAATAGATCAAACCATACAAAATCCAAAAATAGGAAAACTTAGATCTAGAGCAATGGAGACACCAAATCACAAAAAGCCAAGAACTAATATTGATCACCATGTCCTAATCTAGCTAATGGACCAAGAAAATAAGGTTCTCATGTAGTGGCAAGATGCACTTGCCTATGGGTGGAGAGTTGTGGAGGAAGGAGAAGAAGAAGAAAATAAATGGTGGTGGTAATGAAGAGAGAGAGTGGTAGGTGGGGATTATAAAGAGGGTGGGTTGTGGTGAAATGAAGGTGGAGCATAGGCTAAGGTGATCCAATACCTATTAAACCCAACCAAACCAACCCAAACCAATCCAAACCAATTAAAAACCGAGCCATGACAAAACCCAAAATACGAGAAATACTGAAATTCCACAAGTTGAGAAAAATAAAAAAATACATGCCAAAAATCCAGATACGAGTATAAATACGAAATACGGGAAAATACGGGAAATGAGGGTGACAGAGATCAACATCTCGGAGATATGCCAACACCAGCATATGGCATGAAAGTGAAGCCAGCGACTCAGAAGATGAACAATCAGAAGACGCTGCAAATGTATGCTTTATGGCATCCGATCAGGTACTCTCTGAACCTGTAGTTGATACATATGATGACTTCACCTTTGAGCAATTAGGAGATGCCTTCAGTGAACTGATAAGTGATTACAGGAAACTGTGTAGCAAATATCAGACCTCTAAGAAGGTACTCAAAGAGTACAAAGGTGAAATAGAAAGACTTACCGACCTACTAGCTGAGGTTAGAGATAATGTTAGTGAGTCTGGTGAGCTTTCCTCTATTAAGCTCTTATTACATGAGACTACCAAGTCATCTGAAGAGAAAGACAAGGTTATTGACCAACTGAAAGAAGAACTTTCTAAAGAGAAGAAAAGTCTTCAAAATGCACAAGTCAGAATGGAAGCACTCACTTCTGACTATACTAAGTTATATGACACTTCCAAAAGATTGGAAATTAGGTTAGGAAAACAGCCTGAGACTGCTGCTTCCTACCCTAAAACGTGTCACTTACCGAATAATCGGAACATTCCCAAACCAAACACTGTCAGACCTAACCCTATCAAACCTTTACCCCAAAAGGTTAAGCCCAAACAGGATTATAGGTATGCTTTCTTCTATACTAGAAAACCTAAACCTACCAACCATGCACATCACTCAGCTTTCAACACTAAACATGTACAATGTCATTATTGTGGCCACACTGGTCATATTTCTTCTGCATGTAGAATCAGAAAGCTTGTTGATTTAAATATTTATGCATGGATACCAAAAGCTAATATTTTAGGACCCTATAAGAAATGGGTACCAAAAGTTTCATCTGCAAACTGTTTTGTAGGTGGAACGCCTTTTATATGCTAAAAGCAAATGGATACTCGACAGCGGTTGTTCACGGCATATGACCGGTGACGCTACATTATTTGTAATACTGTCGAAGAAGAAGAAGGAAGGCTATGTCTCCTTCGGTAACAACTTGAAAGGATATATCATTGGTATCAGTGATATTGGTAAATCTCCCTATCCTGTGATTAAGGATGTCTGTCTGGTTATCGAGTTGAAACATAATCTACTCAGCATAAGTCATCTAGCTGATCATGGTTATGGCATCAACTTTGGCAAAGACAAATGTACTATAGTTGATAGCTCAACTGGTAGTACTATCTTTGAAGGTATCAGGGAAGACAACGTATATGTTTTCTATTTGTTGGAAGAAACTAATATTTCAGGTAGATGGTTAATGGCCAAAAGTGATGAGAGTCATCTGTGGCATATGAGACTCGGTCACGCAAATATGGACACAATCTCAAGACTATCCACGAAGAAGCTAGTACGCGATTTACCAGACATAACATTCAAGAAGGATTCGGTATGCAGCCAATGTAAAAAGAACAAAGCTACCAGATCCACATTCAAGTCAGTAAACACAATATGTACTACTAGACCTCTACAATTGCTACATATGGACTTATTTGGTCCTAGCAGAGTTGCTAGCCTCGGAGGTAAGCTATATGCCTTTGTAATTGTAGATGATTACTCTAGATACACGTGGGTATACTTCTTGACATGCAAGAATGATGCATTATCCGAATTTGTCGCCTTTTGCAAGAAAGTACAGAATGAAAAAGGTTACATGATCACTCGTATTAGAAGCGATCATGGTGGCGAATTTGAGAATGCAGAGTTTGAGCAATTTTGTGACACACACGATTTTGTACATGAGTTCTCCTGCCCTAGGACTCCACAACAAAATGGAGTTGTGGAACGTAAGAACAGAACTCTATCCGAAATGGCCAGAGTAATGTTAAACCACTTTAGTCTACCCAAATATTTCTGGGCTGAAGCTGTCAATACAGCTTATTTTGTTCTCAATAGAGTTCTAATTCGACCCAAATCGAAGAAGACTCCATTTGAGTTATGGTTTGATAGAATTCCATCTGTTTCATATTTTAGAATATTTGGTTGTAAATGCTTTATTCTTAATACAAAAGACAATTTGGGAAAGTTTGACGAAAAGGCCGATGAAGGTATATTTTTAGGTTATGCGGCCAAGAGCAAAGGATATAGAGTCTTCAACAAACGAACTATGATCATCGAAGAGTCAATCAACGTCACCTTTGATGAACTGAATCAAATGACTATCGATGACAATGACGAAGATCTAACTGTACCAAGCTCAACACCAGCTGATTCTCAACCAAGCTCGGCACTAGCTGATCCTCCTAGAGAAGATTCAGGAACCAGCTACCTTCAGAGTCTGCCGAAAAGATTAAAATTTACGGCTGATCATCCAAAGAATTTGGTAATTGGTGATATTACCAAAGGTGTAAGTACTCGTACATCCAGTAGAGATATTGTTTCTAGTATTGCATTTATTTCACAGCTAGAACCCAAAACCATTGATGAAGCATGTAGTGATAGTTTTTGGATAATACTATGCAAGAGGAATTAAACCAATTTGAACGGAATCAAGTTTGGGAACTTGTTCCCAAGCCTATTGATCATCCGGTCATTAGCACCCGTTGGGTATTCCGAAATAAACTGAACGAGAATGGTTTAGTGACTCGTAATAAGGCTCGACTCGTAGCTCAAGGATACAATCAGGAAGAAGGTATCGACTACGATGAGACTTATGTCCCAGTTGCGAGATTAGAATCCATTCGCATGTTATGTGCATTTGCATGTTTTCATAATTTCAAATTATTTCAAATGGATGTTAAGAGTGTATTTTTAAATGGTTTTATAAAAGAAGAAGTTTTTGTAGCACAACCTCCAGGTTTTACAGATTTTAAAAACCCTTATCATGTTTTCAAGTTGAAGAAAGCTTTATACGATTTAAAACAAGCCCCTCGTGCTTGGTATGATCGTCTACGCTCTTTCCTACTTGACAACGGTTTTTTAAAAGGCAAGGTTGATACTACACTTTTTATTAAGTCTTTTAATGGCAAGCTTTTCTTAATACAAATCTATGTTGATGATATTATATTTGGATCTACTGATGAATCTCTGTGTCAAGAATTCGCTAAGTGTATGCAGAATGAGTTTGAGATGAGCATGATGGGAGAGCTGAAATTCTTTCTCGGACTGCAAATCAAACAAACTGACAATGGGACATTCATAAATCAAGCCAAGTACACAAAAGATTTGCTAAAGAAGTTTGATCTGGACAATGTCAAACCTATTGGCACTCCATGGCAACTTCAACAAAGCTTGATATTGATGAACAAGGCAAGCCTGTCGACACACGTAAGTATCGAGGTATGATCGGTAGTTTACTTTATTTAACTGCTAGTCGTCCAGATATTATGTTTAGTGTTTGCCTGTGTGCACGTTTTCAAGCTAATCCAAAGGAATCACATCTGTGCACAGTTAAGCGTATCTTTCGATACCTTAAGGGCACTTCTTCTGTTGGCTTATGGTATTCCAAAACTAAGTCTTTTGACCTTATTGGTTATTCGGATGCAGATTTTGCTGGATGCAAAGTTGATAGAAAAAGTACCAGCGGCACATGTCATTTTTTAGGCAAAGCTTTAGTCTCATGGTTTAGTAAAAAGCAAATATCTGTAGCCCTATCAACAACAGAGGCTGAGTATATCGCCGCAGGACGTTGTTGTGCTCAGATTTTATGGTTGAAACAAACCTTGGAAGACTATGATTTATTTTACACACATATTCCCATTTTCTGTGACAATACGAGCACAATTAATTTGACTAAGAATCTAGTATGTCATTCTCGTACTAAGCATATCGAGATTCGACATCATTTTCTTAGAGATCATCATCAAAATGGAGATATTGACCTTGTGTACATAGATACTGAGAATCAATTAGCTGACATTTTCACAAAATCTCTACCAGAAGATCGTTTCAATTATTTACGTCGAAAATTAGGAATTTTGGACGTCAATAATGTTAATTAATTTTGTTTTATAATTTTATTTCAATACGCAAAAACTGTGTTAGAGACAAGCCAATAAAGAGTCTGTCTGTCACCACAACTACGGTTGAAGCGAAGCGGTACTTAAGAGTTCCCCGATGAACCTCCACCAGCTGGGACAATACTCCTACAGCTAATCTGAGACAGTCGCTGTGTAACAAAATTTAATCTATAAAATATCATTAATTATATTAATTGAATGTTAAAATTACTAATCTTATGAATTAAATATTTGAAATGAGTCAATAAAAAAGAAAGGGTTCCAAACCAACCCCAGGCGAATTCGGCCAGACTTCGGACCAAATTTGGCCCGAGTTCGGTTAAAGGTATCTGGCTATATAACTAGAACCCGAGAGTGCCTTTCTTCTTCATTGCTTCTAAACACCACCATCACAGCAACAGCAGCCGCGCGAGAGCCCTCAAACCCTAGTTCTTCACCACTCCGTTTCTCCCAATCTACGTGGTAAAATCCATCCAAATTTTGGATTCGTACGGAGTTCGTTGTCCTCTACAACATACTTGAATCTTGGGAGGTATAACTTCATATTTTTTCTCCTTTCAATTTTGTGCATATTTACTTTTATTGCACAATGCCTCCTAAGGGATTTAACCCCTTCAAGAGGAAGAAGATGACCAATCTTAGTGAGGAAGGATCATCTTCGAATCCACCCACGAATTCCCTCTTTTTGCTAGTTCAATCGAACGATGGCACGTTCGATGGGTTTTATTTCCAAACCCTAGATCAAGCCCTTCTGTGGTATGGAGACTTTTCTATGAGATCCATATGCACAGGCACTCCTATCAAATGGACTGTGTTTCCAGAACACCGCCCTTATTTTGAGGCATTAGGGTTACAACATGTTGTTAAACTTTGTTTCCCGGTAGCAACTAATGCCATTAGACTGTTCTACTGCAATATCATATTAAATACGTTTGACGTAAGTACTCATGTTGGCGGACTAGACATCGAGTTCAATGATGTCCTCTTAGCGAAAATCCTTGGTCTATCTAACGAAGGTGCACCGCTTGTTGATATTATTGAATTTGATTTCCCCGACAGCACGACACTTGCCAGTTTCAAAGCTGAACTCTGTGCATCTGATCGAGTTCGCTCTGGAAAGTTCAAGGCAAACAACTTGAACTTGTTTAATTATGAATTGCATCGCATCATCTACTCCACTCTCCTTCCGAAGTCTACATCAAAGGATGATGTCACATCACTTGAACTATCTGCTATGTATCACATTCTTAAGGGGATTCCTTTTTCTGCCCCTAAGACCATTATTCAGATGATGGGACGTTGTCGTGCAAGAGATAGAAATCTCTCTTATGCGATGATTCTCCCACGCATCTTCCAGCATTTTGATATTGATTTGTCAACTTGTACTCAAGACCCTGAGCCCAAGTTTCTTAAGCTATCTCGTCGTAGTATGACTGCTGCTGCTCCTCCTACTGCTCCACCTCCTCCACCTACTCAGCAGTATGCCATGACCTTTGAAGGCATACACCAGCATCTTTCTGATTTGCACGTCTCGATGACGGATATGACCCGCGAACGTGAGTTCCGCGATGTCATTCGTTATCAGGCAATAGCAAATTCTCTCGCTGATCTTCGATTTGCTCAGACTGGACATTCTGCCGGTTCTATTCCTAGAGATCCAGCCTTCTCTGGTTACCGCTGTGAGGATGAGGCTGTTCATGCCTACTTTCAGCCCGGTAACGCATATGATTGGTACCGTTCTGACCGTGCTCCTCCTCGAGACTATGTCGATGAGTTTTACACTGGTGCTCCTCCTCACCCTTCTGGCGCTGGTACTTCTGCAGCTGGTCCTTCTGGACATGCCGGTCATGCCGATGATGATGATGATGATGATGATGATGAGGAGATGTGATATATTAGCTGATTTTTGAGACTTAGATATTATCTACTGTATACTTGGAAATGCTCCGACATTCCAAGTTTCTGTCTTTTTATCTTTTTATTATCAGACTTGTACTGGATATTTATTTGATGTCTCTTGCACATCTTTTTATCTTTATGCGATTCGTAGTTTATCTTTCACATTAGTTTATTTATTTATTTATAGCATCTTTATCTGCTTCTATATTATAAACTGCCTGTGAATTAATTCTCTGTTATATTATAAACTGCCTGAGACAAATACATGCCTGTGATGTTATTTTTTTCTGTCTCTACCATCTGTCATAATTTTTTTATGTGTTTCTTCACTGTTTGTTACTTATACATTGATTGCGGGGGAGCTTTCTCTTTTGCAATTATTTTGTTAAGTGACAACGGGGGAGAAATAAGGATCTAACATCTTTTGAGAAAATGCATGCAGGATATGAGCAATTTTACTTTACTATTTTTGATTTGATTCCAAGCTTAGATGTTATATCATTCATAGTTTGTCAATTATCAAAATGGGAGAGATTGTTGGCCCATTGGTCATATGGTCAAACTGATTTTAATAATTGATCAAACTCTGTCTCGATATATAGAACTAGTCAGGATATCTCGGACTCTTCGACATGATCAAGAATGGCTATCTACTCAGTTCAAGACCGAAGTGCTGTTTGCCTGTTCGAGTCTGTATTTCTTTGAGCAATGTATTTTTTCATTTTATTTGAGTCTAGAAATACTTTGTATACCGAGTCGTACTGGCAAATAGGCTATTCCAAAATAATTTCAAAATGTTTTTAAAATGTCCTTAGTTTTGAAAAACATTCGTATTTACAAAAGCTCCAAAAAGGTTTTCAAAAAGGTTTTCAAAATTTCTCAAAAACTAATTTTAAAACCATAACCTAACCCTGACAGAACTCGGCCAGAGTTCGGCCAGAGTTCGGTTAGTGGCCATTTTGTTTTTTGAATTCCTTGGAACTTGATCCTCCTGCAGTTGCGGATTTGACTGAGATTTGCTCATCGAGTTCTGCCCGAATTCTGTCCGAATTCTGCCAGAATTGTGTCTTTAGAACTCCTATAAATAGAGAAGGATTTCGATCATTTTAACTCACTCATTCACTTTCAATCTTCTCTCTTCTAAAAAGTTTTCAGTCTTCCAAAGAGTTTTTCTAGAGCTTTAATTTTCAGATCCCAAGCCAGTTACAATCCTCTAGTCGATTTGCCAGTACGGTGCGGTCTAAAAGTTTCAGAGTGATTGTAATCAGAAGGCTTGATAGAAGAATACCTCTTCACAATTGAAGTTGGACGAGTTCTTCGTATCAAAGCTCGCGTTGTAGAAGTTGCAAGGACTTCGTAAGAAAACTTACGGTTTTGCCAATAGCGGATTCAACTGGTAGCAAGAGTTCTACCGACTGGATTAGTCCTCAACAGAGGGAAACCAGTATACATCGCTGTCTTTGCGTTTGCTTTCTTATCTCTGCCTTTACATTATTTACTTGTGATTATTATTCTGTGATCTTGCTGCTAATATTTTTTAATTAGCATTATTCCGCTGCCAACTCTATTCACCCCCCTCTAGAGTATTGTGCTTTACAATTTCGTTCCTACACTTCATGCTCCTCTTCACTAGTAGAGTATACGAGAATGTCGTCGAGAAACATAACGACAAACTGATCTAAGTATGGCATAAAGATGCGGTTCATCAAGTCCATAAATATTGTTGGAGCATTGGTCAAACCAAACGGTATTACCAAGAATTTATAATGCCCATACTTCGACCTGAATGCTGTCTTGGGAATATCCTCCTTCCGAACTCTCACTTGATGATACCCTGAAAGAAGATCTATCTTAGAGAAAACTTTAGCTCTGCTCAATTGATCAAACAAGTCGTCGATCCTGGGTAGTGGGTACTTGTTCTTTACTGTCGCCGCATTAAGCTTCTTGTAGTCAATACACAATATGGATGATCCATCCTTCTTTCCCACAAGTACTACTGGTGCTGTCCACGGTGATATGCTAGCTTGGATGAAATTTTTCTTCTTTAGTTCCTCTAGGTGCTGATATACCTTGGCTTGCTCCGAATTTGCCATTCTATAAACTCGATCTGATATCGGTTTAGTCCCAGGTGCCAATTCTATACTGAACTCAATATATCTAACCGGTGGTAGACCTGGAAGTTCTTCAGGAAATACGTCTAGAAATTCTTCAACTACCTTCGGAACCTGGACTTCTTCCATTGTCGTTACTACTCTCTGCTCTTGTTGAGTTGCCTCTGATCTGACTAAGGTGAACCTCTTTACGCCTGGAATGTCAAAAGATACACTCCTTCTACGACAATCTATTGTCGTATGACTGTCTTTCAGCCAGTCCATGCCTAAGATAACGTCGAAATTTCCAACAGAAAATTCTATCAACCTGGCGGGTAAGGAATGCCCGCAAACTACAACGCTACATGCTAGAATAACTCTACTAACTCCTACGAGCCCATTACCCGTGAGTATATTCAACCTCCCTGGCAATTCCTCGAACTCCATTCCTAGCCGTGTCGTAAATTGTGCCGATATAAATGCGTGTGATGCTCCCGAATCAAACAATACTACTGCGGGATATGAGGCGACAAGAATATTACCTGCCACAATATCTCCTGATGCCAATGTCTCTTCCAAGGACAGAGTGAATGCCTGCCCTCGACCTCCTTGCTGGTTCCCATGCTGCAGCCTAGCCTGGTGCTGCTGCTGGCCCCTGTCTTGGTGATGCTGGGGTGGTCTATGCTGGTGTTGCTGCATCGGCGGTCCCTGCTGCCGAAACATCTGAGCCTACGACATGAACGGACGCTGTGCCAATAGTCTCACTGCCACCGCTGGTCCTCGATACTGGCCTGCCCCTGGTGCTGGCAGAGCGGATAATTATTGTACTGGTCCTCCTGACCTCGAATGCATGGGACAGGTGGTAACCCGATGATCTGGGCTTCCACATATCAAACACAGTCCATTCAATGTCCGACACACATGCATCTCTAGTGTGCCCTACCTTCCCACAATAAGTGCAGCCCACTGGGGGTTGCTGGTTCTTTCTCTGTTGCTGTTGCTGCTGCCTTGGTGCTGGCCCTCGTATTGCCACATCGTGAATGCAAACGCCAAGGGACGGTGCTGTTGTCCGGGGCGCTACTCCCCCTCCTCCTTCAATCTGACTGTGGGATCTCTTCTGACCTCCAGTCCTTGCCGTGATCCTCTGAATGGTGATCTCATGCCTTCGGGTTGCCGTCAATACCTCATCGAAAGTCTGATAGTTATGCCCCTCTATCAATTACGAGAGTTCTAGATGAAACCCTTGCTGGAACCTCATAGCCCTCTGGCTCTCCGTTGCTACCATCTCTGGGGCGAACCTACTCAATCTGCAGAACTCCGCTGCATAAGCATCTACCGTCTTGCCGGCCTTCTTGAGGTTGATAAACTTCTGTTATAGCTCAAACTGCGCCACAACTTCATAGTACTTCGTATTGAACCTTGCGGTAAATTCGTCCCAAGCAACAGGACGTCTGATGCCTACTTCCTCTGATTCCCACCAATCACGTGTGAGATCCTGAAGTAACAACTTCACTTGATCCACACGTTCTTCCGTCGGCACCTTAGATGCTGTCAAAATAGCCTCAATGTCCTTAAGCCATGCATCTGCTGAGATGGCATCTTCTGTGCCCTCAAAACGATGGGGGTTATACTTGCAAAACCTGGTTGATGCTCCTGAATCTGTTTTCGCCCCTCTTTCCAAAGCCGTCTGCAATCCTTGGTTGAGTAGTATATTCTGCTCTTGCAACTGAGCGTGCATGCGCTGCTGGGCCAACATCTGGTGTTGCTGAGTAGCCATCATCCCTCTCATGATCTCCTGAAGGGCTGGTGTGTCTACTTCCATAGGGGTAGGTGGAACTATTAGCGGCGTTGGAACCTCCGGATACTGCGGTCCAGCTGCTAGTTCCACTATCACTTCTTCTTGGATAGTCTCTTGAGGTAGTACTGGCCCTTGTTGCTGACCAACCTGGTCATGTTGTCCATGCTGCCCTTGTTGTTGCTGTCCAGCTCTGACGGATGCGGACGAGGTTCTCCTAAGAAAAGGGACAAGAGAACAATCAAACGATCGGACATGAAAGATTAATGAAGTCAAAAGATACCAGAATGTCAAGCTAGGGTTAAGAACAACGAATCATGAGATCAAGAGGGAACATGTGTGATTGAGACATCCTATAAATTAAAACACCCCACAAGTCTAAAATCAGACCTGCATGGGCCACCACTAAAACCTTGTAATACTGGAGAGCGGGGGAATGACTCAGCCAGCTACGTATTACGGGTAGATGAATACCGTATAATACGATCAATGCTGTCTAAAAGACGAGGGGATGCATACTACATGAAAGTCTCACTATGGTCACTTCACATCTATTGTCTCAATCATTCAAACAAGAAACAGTAATAGAGAACATATAAGATAAGGCAGTAAGGCGTCCCAAACGCTTAGTCAAAATGTTATTGATATCTGGCTTTACAAAACATAGCCAGATGATGTAGCAAAGTATACACAATTATTTATCAGCTGCAGCCTGACTTAGTAACAATTATGTAAAAGTAAATACAAGACAATCCGACTAACATGTCGGTGCCAAACGACAAAGTATAAAGTAAGTAACAAAATGAGCGAGAAAGTAAGGAACCCACTCCAGTCCTCCTGCGATCATTCCTCTAGTATTGACCATCTTGGAGGTAGAAGAAAGCTGAATCCTCGGGGACCGGCTCCAAATCTGGCCATGCAAAACCAGAGAGGTTAGACCTCAAATAGCAAGTACCACAAGAAAGCACGACATGAGAATTAAAACCAGTGATGAAAGTTAGGGATATAATACATTGGTCTCTGCTTGCTACTGGAATTCACACAACATCACGACACTTCAAACCAACTTCCCAACCAAAAAAGGACAGAAGTTGACCCGTCGTGCCCTGACATTCTGATCATCTCAGTTAGTAAATAGAGTAGGTACAGTACACAAACGAATCAATTTAAATGACCATGCAACTACTACGGCTTGCTACTGTGAGTTCCAAGTTACCTTGGACTTATGCAATAAGGATTTCTCAGTTCTTACTATGGGCAAACAAGGCTAGTCTATCCAGTCAATCAATTGCGCCAATCATGAATTAGACGAGTCCCAGCGGGACGCCCGTCATCAATATACAATATATAATAAATAATATAAGCAGATACCGCTCCCTGTCCGTGTGGCAGATTTGCAGTATCTTTGGGAACCAGCCGGTCTGTCGGGCACTAATAGTCCCAAAGAGGGCTGCCATGTAAGAACTCGGGAATCCATTCTCTCCATGCTATCATTATTTTATTTAACTTAATAGCCTCTACGTTAAGTGAAATCCCATGAGGTGGATCATGGTCATTCAAAATGAGTACTTCCCTACAAGGTACGATATGCCCAACTCTACAACGATACCCGTGCGGTTAGGTTGTAGGTCTTACATAGCATAATGCAACAATCAAAACTATCCACAGAATAATCATGCCTTGACCATAAAGTATATATACTGCTTTTGTAGAAAAATAAATTGAAGCCTGTACGTGCCTGTATGCTAATATTCGGGATCGGCCAGTCGATTACAATAGTTCATAATTCATATGAACGTATCTCATTCATTCAATTCAATAAGACGACTAGCCAGTCTCTTAGTTCCAACTAGGAACGCATGATCAATTACTAATAACAATTAATGTCAATTCGTAACAAGGCATGAAAGTCAACTATTATTTAGTATGGTCGAGTCTATAACTCTCAGGGTTAAATTCCAGTCATTCTGGATATCTATAAATCAATTCACGACACATGGTACATTCCACGTAACAATCTATATTAAAGAAAATATTAATATATCATGATTATATCAAGTTCATGCCAAAAGGCGTAAGGATATAAGAGAAGAATTATCATACCAACATAAAATGAATAAAGTATAGGGCAATGGGAACACCAAGGTTGAATTACGCCAAGGCTAGTTATACCATGATTAGTCTACGCCAAAGTTTTTACGCTAAGGCAAAATACGCGCGTAAAATAGGGTATGCGTAAAAGGTAACGTCACGCGTAAAACTCGCGCGCGTAAGGGTCAAAGTATATGCAGGGATGAATACGCGTAAAGGAAGTACGCTCAAAATAAAGGAACATGTTGCGCGTAAAAACTCGTTTTACGCCGAGCCAAGGAGTACGCGTAAAAAGATTAGAGTTTTACGCAGGAAACACTGTGCGCGTAAAACATTGCATGCGTAAAGGTTGCTCGTGTAAAGGGTCAAGTTTTACGCCTGAAACGCTGTGCGCATAAAAAATATTACGCCAAGTCAAGTAGACTTGCGTAAAATAGTTTTACGCTGACACGAGTGATCGTGGGCGTAAAGCTCGGCACCACGCGAACACGTATAACGCGGGCGTAAAACTCAATATTACGCTAACACGTAACAACGTGGGCGTAAAAACTCAATATTACGCTAACACGTAACAACGTGGGCGTAAAACTCAATATTACGCTAACACGTAACAACGTGGGTGTAAAACTCAATATTACGCTAACGCGTAACAACGTGGGCGTAGAGTTCCTCCTGAACTCTAATTTCCATGGAACCTTCGTTCCAAGCCAGAAATAGGGTTCCCATGGGTCAGAATGACGTATAACACAACCTCAATCAATCTGGAATGAACAAAACTTAGAAATAAGGAAGTTTGACAAATCAGAACCACTGAAATCCAAAAAATAGTAATTTCTAGATCTACTAAAAAATAAAACTTCAAAATGAAAAATTCCAAGTTCTAAACTCTCTTAGGATCACGAGAGGGAAATAAATAAACCATAAAAATATGGGTTCTCATGTGGAGCAAGATGTACTTGCCTATGGGTTTTGGTAGGTGGAGAGAGTTATGAGGAAGAAGAAGAGTAATGAGAAGAAGTAATGAAGAGAGAGAAAGGGGATGGGGCTTAAATGGGGGTGTTGGGTTCGGTTCTTGATGAACCATCATAAACCCGAAAATAAACCAACCTATTGAAAATCACTTGATATTTTATAACTGGGAATTGTTGATTACTTTGTGCCAACTCTACATGGAAGAGTAAACGACAAGGATCATAATGACGAGACTTACCATTCTTCTTGAGCGATGTGCGCACAGAATTCGAGGAGATTTTTTTTGGCTGACAGGTTGTCAGTCATGATGACAGTCGTTTGGCTTCTCAATGAAGATTTTTACGTGGCGGCCAGCGCCATGTGGGGTTTGACGCCATCTGATGTGATACACTATCAACTCACCAGCGCTATCTGGCAAAGATAGTCTGGCGCTATCTGGGAGTGGCACATAGTAATATTTTAATAGATTTTGAGCTTTTACAAGACTTCCTTCAAAGTTTTTAAATTTCAAAAATTTGAAAAAAATTGAATAAGAAACGGCCTCTACTACTAAAATAAGCCAAATTAGCGATGTCCAGATACGTCTCTAATTAAGAAAAATACGTCGCTAAAGGTAATTAGCGACGACTTTAGCGACGGAAAATGAAGGTCGTAAAAAAGCTAGTCGCAGATGACAAATTCGTCGCCCTACGTCGCTGTTTGCGACGTCACCATAATGTCACTGGGTCGTTGCAAATTTGGCTACGTAGGGCGACGAAAAGGAACGTCGCCAAATTAGCAACGTTGTGCGACTACGTAGCGACGTCGTTCCTTTTTATGTGCTGATATGGCATGCATATCACGTCAACAGTTTAGCGATGTATGGCGACCAAATTAGCGACGTCAACTCTATGAAACGTCAGCTACTGAGCGACAGATTACGACGGATAGCGACGTGACGACGCTAATTAGCGACGTCTGTTTACGTCGTTATACGTCGCAGAACGTCGCTATACGTCGCAGAACGTCGCTATACGTCGCAGATATTATGAAAAAAATTTAAAAAAATATGTTTGGTATTTTTGTTATACTGTGTGTCTGTGTTTACACAGACACACATCATCACAAAAATACCAAACATAATTTTTAAAAAATTGGGCAGCACCTCCTTTGTATATCAGATCATCGCTTATAATCTAGCGTAGGTATATTTGTCATCCCCGTCGCAGATATCACAAAGTAAATATCACAATGAAAATACCAACAAAGTAAATATAACAAAATAAATATCCAATGAACATAAATGTCCACAACGGAGGGCAAAAAAGAATGAACATCAGTGTACAGAACGGTCAATGGGCCCATAGGGCCAATACATACAAAAATGATAAAAAAATCTACTGGATCACTGAGGTCCCCTGCCGCGCATCTGGGATTGCATGTACTCATACTGCTCCTGTGTGAGCTGTACCGTAGGGGCAGTAGAAGGCAGTACAATGTCTGGAGTCAGCACCGTCGATGGACCGGGAGGACGTATCTGCTCCAGCTCTCGCAGTCGCTCACCATGCGTAGCAAGGGTACTCACCATCCTCTGAGTACTCTTCTCAATCGAAGTTTATACCTGAGTGAGTGAGGCAGACATGGTCCTCTGCGATCCCTCCAGCTCGACCTATCTACGCTCTGTACGCTGCGTAGACTCGGTGAACGTGTACAAGCTGGCAGCTGTAGCCTGCTGCAGACTCATCAACTCCTGTATACTGCGCTCGACCACATCAAATCATCCGGTGATCATCGGATCGTCGGATCGTCGCTCTGCGGTATGGTGATCAGAAATCTGCTGCTGCAACTCGCGACACAGCTCATCGATCTGACGACCAATATCCTGAGCTCGTGATGACGCCTGTAAAGCTGGAGACTGCGCACTGATAGAGGGGGCCCGGGATGACTCTAAAGCCAAATAGGCGCCGTAGGATCCCGTACCGTAGTACGTACCCTTCTGAAGACCGTAAACGGCGGTCATCCAGAGGTCGTCCGACGATGGAGCTGTAGGCGGCTGGAAGGAAGTACCAGCCCCTCCCTCTGCTGGCGTACTAGCAGCAGCAACCGCCTCCTCTTGTAGCCGAAGAAACTCGGCCTAGAATAATGTTTGCTAACGTGTAAGTGTTTGCTAAAGTCCATATTGATATCTATTTTCCCGTTTTCTAAATTATAGTAAATTAATATAAAGAATAGAACGTACATATGCCTGCGTCGCCCTCTCGTCAATGAACTCTCCAGCCCTCCGATGGGTGACCAGGAAGACTGTCACCATGTTTGAGTCCTCACCCTTTTTTACCTGTTAAAATATATTATCTATTATTAGTATTAAATATTCTATCCAACTATATATAAAATGATGTCCGTTATAGGAAACGTACCAGATGACAAAAATGCTCCGTCATCGGAATGGAGCCACCACACCACTTACTGGCGCTCGACCGTACCACCTTGGCCTTGTCAGACCGCTCCTGGTACCTGGCCTCGTCGAATCTAGCCTTCATCGCAGTTCACTGCTCTGGCGTGATCCAACCATGGATCGGCTTTCCGGAGCGATCACGAGACTTCTGGTCGTGGATCGCATCACGGATGAGCTTGCCTGCGACGGCAAAAAATTGGGCCTCAATCTTTGTCGTCCAGTGTGGTGGATAGAAATAGGTCCTCTACAAGAAGTAAAATAGAAAAGTTATATAATATATACAAATGATTATTAAAATTTAAAAATAAACAAATTTTTTACCTTGAAGTGGGCCAACCAAAAGGCCTTCCTATCTGCAGGAGCATCTGAGTAGTTAATCCAAGGCCCACCACACATATCATCAGGACGACGATTGTACATCCATGAACGATTCCGCACGTAGTAATTCATATCCATTTGGAAATAATTCTGCAAAGATGGACACACATTATCCAATAGACACAAATTCGTATATTATGTCTTATTATGGGACACACATTAGTAGCGGACAGTTACTAATAACTATGCTATATCATACATAAGTTCTTGTGCATCCAACGTGTACACATACGCTATCGATTCTTACTGATGCCAATCTCATTCAGACACACTAGATTCGTTTCGATATCGCCAGGGTCAAGTTGAAAATTGTCTTAACATCAATTTTTAAGACTTGAATATAATGTCACCTACAACCGATATCTAAGACCCCATGACAAAGTCAAAGACCCCATGAATATAATGTCACCTACAACTGATATCTCATTCAGACACACTAGATTTGTTTCAATATCGCCAGACCATATATATATAATGTCACCTACAACCGATATTTAAGACCCCATGGCAAAGTCAAAGACATTATTGACAAGACTTGAATATAATATCAACTAATTACAACCACAACTAGTACTAAATAAGTCTTCTAGTATGATATAGAGGTAAATAAATAGTATACTAGATTGACTGACACTCGACTGAACACCCTCTGGACACATACTCAAGCCTATACTACACACTCACACACCACTCTACTATACTCACATAGACACATAATTGTTACCTTATTATATATATATATACCTTAATATTACACACACTTACACACTCTCAAACACTACACAAACCTATAGGTAATGCATACACACACTAATATCTATATCCCCATATACATTTAGTATCACACACTAATCAATTACTCTCAACTCTACACACACACACACACACACACACACACACACACATACACACATATATGTGTAGCTATATTTACCTTATAACTTGGTATCTTGAGATACCCAATCCTTACCTACACTTGGCAATTATAATAATTCTCTCTCTAATACTAGCTAATGATCTAACAATGTACTCCATTCCCGATCGGGTTTAAATTTTTATCCCCATTCCCGTCCTCGTTTAATAATGTACTCATGTATCCAAGCATAATAGTGGGTACAAGCACCTACCCTCTAAGCCTATTTGTTAGTACATAAGCCTTTGATGTCCTGATACCAACTTACCCACTCTGGTTTGAGCCCATACCTAAACACCCATCTACTATATGACTGTAAACCACTCCTTACTAACTGTCTGCTGCAAGTATCTCAAATCAGATACTATCATGTACTTTAAAACATTATGCATAAGCCTACTCCAGTGCCTAATATCCTGAGGCTTAACCTGTCCCTAGGCATTACCAGGTATCAGAGCCCCATATGAGGTTCCTAACTAGAACTGGAAACATCACCATGGCCAACTTTTCTATAAGTGAAAACTTATACAAAGGAATGAATTAAATCCTACTTATCCCTCAAATTGCTACAGACCTTTCTACTCACACAGGCACCTATTTACAGGTCTGCTAGTACATAGCCCCAAGTCATGTGCACTCTTGCAGTGACTTGGTATCAGCACTCTCTGGTACCAATTGCAACCTAGATATGCTAGTCAAATCTGATATCTAGGTGAAAACCTTATAACATAACATGGACACTCTTGCATTGACTTGGTATCAGTTTGAATATAAAGGAAAGTTCACCTATTATTGTCTAATGGGTATCAAAGAGGAGTTCATTCCTAACATGCCTTCAAAATCCCCACCTGGTTTGTACTAGTCTGTGGCCTTCCTATATGTATGGTAGGTACATGCTCGGATACATGAGCCTTGTTGTTACTGTTATCAGGGATTTTGTTTAATCCCCATTCCCATCCCCATCCCCATCCCCGTTTCTATATCCCCAAACCCGTCCCCATCGAAAAAAAAAATTCGGGTCTCCGTCGGGTTCGGAGGAAGTTGCCATCCCTACTCAAACACACACAATAGCTGTGTGTGTGTCCGTGTGTGTGTGTGTCCGTGTGTGTGTGTGTGTGGGAGAGAAGGAGGAGGAGGAGTTAGGTTAGGGTTTACCGGAGAGGAGGAGTAGCTCGAATTGGGGAAGGAGGAGCTCGAGGAGGAGGAGGAGGAGGAGGAGGAGCTCGAGGAGAAGGAGGAGGAGCTCGACGGGGGGGAGGGGAGGGGGGTAGGGGTCGCCGGGGGGGGGGGGAGGGTGTCGCCGGGGGGGGGGGGGGAGGGAGTCGCCGAGAGCTCGAGGGAAAATGAAAATTATGAAATTTTCGAGTGAGGGGGAAAAAGGAAACAATACTGTGCCCTAAGTAAAAAAGTTATCGACGTCAACAGTCGACGTCGCTAAACGTCGCAACCATTTTAATATATGGCAACATATTTTAATAATATGTCGCTGAACGTCACTATTTCGCAACGTAATTTAGCTACTGTCGCTATTCAACGACGTTTTGCGATGTCAATCGAAGGGAGTCGCTATATTACATATTTAACAACGGTATTTGATTCCGTCGCTAAAACAACATCGCTAATATAGCATATTTTAGTAGTGCTCGCGCATTTGGCGCACCACAAAATCTTAACTGACCCAGAGTTTCATGTGTGATTCGCGCAACTGTTGCATTTTTCTTTTAGCTATAAATAGCTTGTAAAACAGAGAGGGAAAATTCTTCTCAAAATTTTCTATTTCTTGAACTCTGTCTTCTTCTTCCTCCCAACTTCTTCGAAGCCCTCTGATCAATGGCACCCAAGAGAACAGCCACCAAAATGTGAAAGAGAGTAGCCAGCGCTACGTTGCGTATGTCGGAGCTAAGAGTGTCGCAGCACGTGGCACCATCAGCTTGAGGCGAGGAGGCTAACCCCGTCCTTGAAGGTGAGAAGATTGGTCGGGGGAGATGAACAGTAAGCTCGTGCCATCCACGTACAGCTCGATCGAAGCCAACATCGACTGCCTCTTTCAGAGTGTTGGTCGGTGCTTGCGCTATCTCTAAAATGTGCCACCTCTTTCATAATGTTGGCTTGAATCATGAATAGTGCTTTTACAACATACCATGTGCTATATGCCATAATTTTAAGCACATACACAAAATAAATTAAAAAACATAAGGCATGTGCTTTTTGACAGTCTTATGACATGCGCCAATTGTGAACTAGCTGAGAACCTTTATAATTGCTTGTGCGAACTGAGGACTGTCTGTTCATGCGCCATTCATGATTGGCACAGTGTTCTTAAGAAATCACTTAAAAATAAGGACAATCTTTTATGATTCTAACTCTTTGTTTTCTTTTGCAGTTAATCGGAGGGAAGACCCCAATGTTGAAGTACTGGCCTCGGCTTTCCGGTTGTCAGAATACCAAGAGGATCTGTCTCATGTCACTTTCCCGTAGTATGATTTGCCAAACTCTAGGCGAACACTTCTGGAAAACCAAGACGATAGGGCTTTGCTATGCTTGATGAATGGCACCTCTTTTCTGACTGCTGATGAGACTCCTCACAAGAAGTCAGCTTTCCTCTTCGGAGAAGCCATAGACGCAGACTCTCAGCCAAAGTCGAAGAAAGAGCGTCGAGCTTTCTTAAGGGGGAACATACTGGTGTATCTTTAAGAGATGACGAGGAACTTATCCCTGTCTCGGTATGCTCACGCTCGCTATCCGAGGAAGGTGTCATGGGACCTGACTCCTTTCCAACAAGTTAGGATTGGAAGAATATGTCACAAGCGTGGGGATCACGACAGAGACATATTCTTCTGTGCTTCTGAGCAATATAGCATGCACTTGAGGGGTCTGAGGCCAAGCTGCATACCGTCTGACGATGGAGCTGTGATGTTACCCGTTAGAATACCTTTCTTCGCCAATATGTATGCTACGTTCGAAGGAGAATATCCTCGAGGCACCACTATGAGGCTGACTGGTTTAATGCACTCGGAGATTGTTCGTTGGAACCGACTCTCTGTGTGGGCTCTAAACAAATTCCGCGAGAAGCTAAAGGGGCTAGGTCTTTACGAAGTTGTTTTAACCACTTCATGCTGGATCCAGAACAAGTCCAACCTATTTTTGGCTTTAGCGGAGATGTACAACAACTATACTGGCACCTTCGCCACCCCTCACGGGTGTAGAAGCATGGAATTTCATAACCAGAAATCCAATGCGCCTAACACTACAGGCGCTAGGAAGCTCAGATGAAGTACTTGGCACAGCAAACGGCAAAAGCTTAGACATTAAAAGAAGATTTTTATTTCATATAAAAGTCTATTACATGTCTAAAAAAGGCTGTACAAAGGAGAAATTCTACAAAAAAGAAAAGACCCTAAGTCTACAGCCAGGCGCAGCAACCACCATGCGCTCTCAAACAGGCGCATATCTTCGACGTCTCAGTTTGGCGCATCACTTCGGCGTCTCAGTTTGGCGCATCACTTCAGCGTCTCAGCCGGGTGCATCCCTTCAGCAGCTCAGTTATGTGCCGCCTTTCAGCGTCTCAGTCAGGCGCATCTCTTTAGCGTCTCAGTAAGGCGCATCTCTTCAAGAGCCTCAGTTATGTGCATCATGAAGTCTCATCATATGCACCTTACCTCGACCCGATCAAATGCTTCGACTAATGAAGCATTTATTGAGCAGAACGAGGGTGGACAATCAACCCCCCTAGCTGGAGGAAGAGCTCTCCAAATGGCAAAAGGAGGCTTTCAACACAACCAGAATTGACAACACCCACTCTAGCAGGAGGAGGAGCTCTTCCAAAGCCCAAGGAAGATGATCAGAGCACCGTAATTCTGATCTGCGGCTCTTCCAGCATAACGGAGATGAGGCTCGAGCATCCCGATCTTTGGATGCAACAGGCACCTTCCGCCTGCCTCAGAAGCCCTCGACTCCGACTTTTGGATGTAACAGTCACCTTCAAGTGCATAAATGAAGACAATGCGTCGCATCTTCACCCTCGGGAACATCTCGTCAATAGAATATGCTCGAGCAAACAAGTTTATTTCGGAAGGACATGAAAGAACGAGAGGCAAACTCTTTCCTTGCCACTATTTATAGGCCGGATAAAATCAAACCCATGCGCCAAGTGGCGGGCTCTCCGAATCCTGTGCAATGAATTTGTATTAATTATGATGAACCTGACGCTTCAAATTCAACCAAGTCAAAACGGCTATTTAAAGCACTTGAAGAACGTAACAGTCGAGCCAATAAAGACGTGTCATGCAAACGGATGTGCCGGTCAGACCGCACATCATACTGACGAACCTACCAGCACCAAGTGCCTTGTAAGGATGTGCCAATGCGTCCCCATGCGCCTAGTGGAACACAGATCGATGTGCCCACTCAACAGCCCATCACCCGTCAAAGAACATTAAATGGTGAAGTCTGACACGACAGCGGCCAGTCCCCGAGGACTGAATAGTTGACAGCTTTTTTAGAAGATGAAGCGTCACTGACGTCGGCATCATCATTACTTTCCTCCGGCGGTTACAAGCCACGTGTTCGCCCAACCATTTCGCATGCGCCTCCGCAGCCATGCGCCCAAATCTCTGCATACACCTCAAAAGCCATGCACCTCAAAAGCCATACACCTCAGACTTTTCTTTGATCCCTAAAGACAGAAGTCAAAGTCACTACTGAAGCCTCGCATGCGCCTCAAAAGCCGTGCGCCCAGACTGGTTCGTGACTCCTAAAGGTTACAAGCCAAAGTCTCCTCATGCGTCCAATCCTAGGTGCATCCTATCAGATTACTCTCCACCAAATCCGAGATCTTTGAGCAACGGATACGTGCCACGTGTCCCTTGACTCAGTTCAGCCGATGAAGGGGTGCTAATCACCCAAGATCTCAGCAACCGAAAGATCTTCTCCACTGCTATGTGTCAGCTCTACCGTAGCCTACAAAAGCAACGAGAAGAGTTTAACTCCTCAATCCGAGTACGCCGCCCATGCGCCTCCATCAGCAATCACCACGTGGCATCCCCACAAACCGGCACATCCTATATATGCGCGCATGAGTAGCTAGCCTGCAGACTATAAATAGAGGGATCATTTCCTTCTGACAAAAGGCTACGAACCTATGAACACACACACAGAGAGGCAGATACAGACACTCAACGTCTTCTTCTTCTCCGTGGGCTCCAGCACCCAGAGCAACTCAGACCTTCAGAGAACCGATAACCGTCATCAGATCGTCAACGGAGTCAACGCATTACCACTCGCTCCATCAGCACAAGGGACCCAGATAAACAAAAGTGTTCTCCTAAGACTACATCTAAGTCCTACATTATAATACTGTTCTGTTTGTATTAAAATTTGCAATAAAAAGATTTTAATGCAAACAAGCTGGCTACTCTGCTGGGGACCTCTTTCTCCTCCACCGAGAAAGCTGTGTCGCAATCCGACGACGTGAAGGTGGGCTCCTCCCACAAGACGCTGGTCGTATGCCTCAATCAACAGGTGTATGAGGAGTTCATCTTTGAAGGCAGCGCAAGTCCTTCGAAGCGGCTGCCAAAGCCGAAGAAGACTCGCCAAGTCTGGGTGCACAAGGTCGAGGCCCCTGGCACCACCACTGAAGGGGATGCGCTGATGCAGTCCACCCTTCTCGCTGACGACCTCAGCAGCCAGGATGCGTCCACCGCTGCAGCACATCTCTCGGGAAAGTGTGGTGCTGACCACATTCTCCAGCCATCTCCTTCTCAGATAAGAAAGATGCGCCGACGGAGTAAGGACGCAGCTAATGCCCCGCGTATCACTTCTAATACGCCACAGAAGGCCTCTATCTTTGACAAACTCACTCGCTGTCGTGGCGAGGAGAATTTGGACTCTGAGTACTATGCGTCCCAGCGGACCGGTACGAAGAAGTCCAAGGCAGCACGGTCCATGCGCCACAAACGTGCTATACCGGCAGCAAACCAGAAGCATGCGCTCACAATCATGCACGCTGTTGATGGTAAGCTGTATAAGGTCGACTCGGGTGCTTCTGCAACAGAAACAAGCCGACCTTCAAAGTCCTTTCCTTACTTGGGCGCATCTGCAGCGTTCACAACCAAGTCGAGCAAGGCAAACCCTGTGGTCTTGAACTCCCGTGCCTCCATTGGTTGTGTGTCTGAGGTTCGTTCAAGTCACTGTAAATGTTGTTCCCCTACTACTGATCTGAGCGCTTGTTCTGCGTTGGATCAGGGGGTGCAACATTCACTTGACCACCCCGGCGCTTGGCCTTGCCATGCGCCTGATGGGGGTATGAAGGTGGCACTCTTTCCCAATGATTTGCGTAACGTGATCACTCATAAACGTCGGTCAGGAGAGTCGACTGACAAGCACAATGCGTCCTTCACAGGGCACACCTGTGCTGTAGTCACCATCAACTGCTATTACAAAACAACAGTCCCACCACCAAGGCAGTCGGTGTTCCAGCGGCTGCAATCATCAACATCATTCCAACATCGCTTCGGGAAGAAGGTGTCAGCAGAAATGGAGCCAGAACTACAGGTTGCTTCCTGCAATATAGTCTCCAACTCCCCATCAATTCGGAAGGCGACTGGTAGCTCCTCGACTGTGTCCTCATCCAAGAGCCAGCCAGGGAAAGCAAAGACGACTGTCCCATCCTCTGGAGTGTTTGAAGGCACTCGGAGGAGAAAGAAGATCTTGGAGGAAGCTGGGAGTAGTCAGGCCCTTGTCGATCCGCCTTCTGAAGGTGAAGACGTCCTCCAGAATATAGCTGGGGATAGCCAAGTCCTTGCTGATCCTCCCGAAGATGAAGACGTTTTTCAGAGCACAGATGAGGCTACCCACGTCCTTCCTGAAGGCGAAGATATACCCCAAGACACAGCTAGGGATAGCCAGGGCGAAGCTCCAGGAGAGGCAACTACCCTACAGGAGAGTAAGGCCGAGAGGGAAGCCTCAACCGATCCATCCACTTCCAGCCGTGTCATGACAGTATACATGACTGGGGGTGATGCCGAGCCAGATGCACCGCCAGCAGACCTCGTCCAGCGCATGGATACTTTGGAGGGGGACTCAAAACCCTCTCTGTCTCCTTACAAACACTGACTCAAGCAGTGTTTGAGATATAGTCAGCTTTAGCCAGGACGCCGTCTACTGGTCTTGACCTAGGGGCCAATAGAGAATCAAGTATACCCCTTCAACGGGTATCCTTGGATACAGATCGCCGCGAGGCACCTCGGACGTCGGAGCCATCAAATGCTCAACTCCAGGCTGTACCACCTTCCCCGACTCCCAGTTCCACAGAAGACGTGGTTGAGATGATCAGGGACTTGCGCGAGCGCTTTGAGTCCAAGAACAGACAGGAGGAGCGCCAGAAGATGGGGATCCCACAACCATACCCCCTCGAATGGAACAAAGTGGTTTATCCTCCCAAGTATAAACCATAGACATTGAGGCCATATGACAGGAAGGACTCTCCGTGCCGCTATCTGACGTACTTCCAATCTTAAACGGGACATCTCGCGAAGGAAGACGCACTACTCACTAGCATATTTGTCGGGGCACTGAAAGGAGTGGCTTACGACTGGTACTACAGTCTCCCCGACAACTCCATATCTTCCTTCGACGACTTGACACGTCTCTTCCTCGATCGTTTCTACGACGGAGGGAAGGACATGACAATGGCGTCCCTCATAAAGATACGTCAGAAGGAGAAGGAGACGGTTCAAGCATTCATCGAACTTTTTCGACAAGCCTGTTTCAGATTACCCCCGGGTATGCCAGAACATGCACTCCTCTCCTCCTGCAGCATGAATGTCACGACCCGCTCCCGAATAATCGGATACGAGTCGGACACGCCCAGCCTTCATTGTTAGACACAATGAAGTAAGCTGTACCAAGCTAGGGAAACTAACCAGATAACATGAAAGTATAGAATCACAGCAACTATATAATGTGTCCCAACCAGAAAAGAGATACAATATCTGAATTTATTACAATTCAACTATAAGAGTCTGCTAGTCTCAATACATGGAAAGATAAATGGAAAACTAAATGAAACTAGGCCTCTGCAGCCTCTAGGTCACAAGCAGCTCCAGCTGGCTCAGTAGGGAAGGCAGTATCCTGTCCATAGTATGTGTCACACAAGCCTCCATCTCACCTATCATAACATATCCAGTCAGGAGCGGAGCAAGTACAATTCTAGGTAATGAACAAGACATCATGAAATGAAAGTACAAGGAAACATGGAAAGTACAGGAAAATACAAGTGAATAAGTACATGAAGAACATGAATGTAAGAACATGAAAGAACATGATATGTAAGCACCTGAAAGAACATGATATCACAGGAAATAAGTACAAGGTAATCTCCTGAACATATGTGTAATGCATTTGAAATATAACTAAATATGTGACCGGCTAGGGTAAGAACCTGAAAGCACCTGAAAGCACATGAATGGTGACTTAGGACCCGCGTGCACGATGCGGGGTCTAAGCTAAAACACACCTGAGTTGTTACTTGGGATTGGTCACATAGATAGTATATTTCTCCTCCCCGGATACAAGTAATAAGCACAAGAGAACAAGAGCACCAGAAAGTACATGACGTGTTGCAATTGTGTCACTCAAGGAAGCACAGGGAAAATAATGTAAAGTACAAAACCGTAGAGTGTACTTGCCTTGCTCCAGGAAAGTACAAGTAGACAAATGAGCTAAGTATCCTCCTGTAAGTAACAATGATGGGTACAAGTTGGTTAATATTAGGACAAGTTCACATTGGTATTTACCAAAACATAATCTTGATACCTACTCAACTTCTCCTTAGCTCTTATCCTATAATTTCAGCTTCTATTAATTACTCAAAATCTAAATACAAAAATCATTGAAATACCAATCTTATTTGTATCTAACTCAAGTGTTATGACTTCCTCCCTAAGCCATTAACTTAGCTAAACAATACTTTATTGAATCCTTATGAAGGTAATGAAAGTTTTAAAAGGTAAAGGAATTCCTACCATTGATAGCCATCAATCTCCTGGATTTAACATAGGGCTGTATTCCTGGTTTATACAGGACCACACCTGAGTTGTCACAGGATGACCAAGTGTCTCAGTTACACTGAGTTACTCAGTTTATTTCCTGAGACATTTCAGGTTCTGAGAATGAAGTTCTCAGGTTCCTGTCTCATGGAGACCCTCAACTGTCTCTGATGAAGAACTCACCAGTTTCAGGTTTCCATTACTGGGTCGAATGGTCCCTGTTTAACAGTCCTATGTCCAAGATATTGTTATATGTATTGCAATCTTAAATCCCAAAACAATAGTCCAACTCTCAGTCTAGAATCCAACAGCATAAATTAAACTCAATTCCTACCCAGTCCAATAGCAGGACAGGACAGTCCATAGTAGGATCCAATGACAGGGTTTAAACAACAGTTCAAATTATAAGACATCCAGATATCACTTATAACAGTTATAATAACTATGCATCTTCAATACATATTATGTCCTGCACTCCAAATCAGTCCAAAATGCAGGATTGTAATTCCCAGGTTCCTGAGAATTCAGGTTACACTGAGTTCTAAATGAAAATTACCAAGTTCTCAGGTTATATGTTCCCTGTGTATCAGTCCTATGGGTCTTAAGGCCATAACAAGTTATACATAATCCTAAATACAATGTACAAGGCTCAATTATAACTATCCTTCAATCAGAAAAATATACTAGGATCTTGATATTTTAAACTGACACAAATCTGCCACATACAACATCAAATTGACTCTGATTTGAATCTCAGTAAAAACTGAGTTTCATTCTCTGGATACACTGGAATGCTTCCCAGCTTACCTCGAGATCCCATCTCAATTTTCACTGAGATTCATCTCAGATTTCACCAAAAGTCTGCACTCATTGGAATACTGAAACTAATCTCAGTTTTATTCACTGGGATTTTATTCTCAGTTTATACTGAGAATTGTCTCAGATTTACATTAAGTTTCAACTCTTGGGTTCAATCTGAATTTGCCAAGGTTCAATGATCATAAATGATTTAAAACCAAAACCCAATTCATGAACCATCCCAACAATATGCACAATTCTCATTTATTTATGATAAATCGGATCATTCACTGATTGACATGAACTTAAGGAAATACTCTAAGGATTCAACCAAAAATTATTCGATTGCAAAGCCAAACAGAGTAGAAGAAGTACCTGCAATTGGTAGGATGCACACGAATCCTTCTTCTACCTCTCTAACCTTTGAGACCTTGCCACAAACAATCAATCACACACAAGAACCAAAACACAAAATCCTCATAATCAATTCATCACAACCATGGCTCACCTTATCAACTAAACTCCAGATGTAAACACTCACTGATATCAGGATTTACTTCACTGATCTGAAAATTGAACACCAGTTACTTAATTTAGACGAAAGTTCTTAAGTCCAAGAGTTTTCTTAAAAATTCTGAAGATAAATTAAGAGGGAAATAGGAAGAACCCTATATGATCCAGATCACTCTGATTCTTTCTGAGAAGGTGTATAGTGACTCGATCAAGAAATTTTATCATTCGAAGAGGAATTTATACTTACAGCCATGAATCTTCAGATCAAAGGATCAACAAAATTGGGCTGATCTTTCGATTTCTCAACATGACTCAAGGGAGGTTTTAGATCTGATTGATCATCCAAGGATCAATGGAGTTTTAGCTACGATCCAAAAATTGAGAAAGAAGATCAGTCAAACTATAGAAAAGAATTCATCATCAGAACTCCTTGGATCTGAACTAAAAGTGAATGGACCTTACCAAATGACAGTTGCCATCGGTTGCAAGAAGGAAGGATTGATCGATCCAAGCTGGTTGTGATCCCTTTTTGCTGTCGATCTGGTGATAGGAGGAAACTCCACTTACTGCCTCCCTGCTTCCAAGGAAGCTTCTGCCATTGCTGTGGAGAGAAAGAACTAAGGAAGAATAGGGGATGATTCAGGAGAGAGGGAACAATATGAGGGAAAAAGAATGGAGAAGGAGACGGTTATATAGAGAGTTGGCTGGAAAATAGCGTAGGGATGAGGCTATTGAAGGCGGGAAAGACCTCCCTCTCCCTCTGACAAAACAGTTAGGATGGAAGAATTGGTTAAGGGAGAAATCAATTTGAGCACAGGAGTATTCCTCTTCTCAATTGATATTGTAAATATGCACATTGGCCATTCAGTGGAGAAAGGGGTGGGCTGGGCCGAGAAGCCAAGAAGAATTTAATTGAAAAGAAAAAAATGACTTATAGGTTAAATTGATAAATTGGAAAAATATTTATTGCATTTGATAACATAAAAGAACATTGGTAGAATTTTTTTTAAACTTGGAAAGTAGGCTCACAAATCTTCCCCCCTAAAAAAAATTTCGTCCTCGAAATTCAAAGGACTAAAACAAACTCAGCAAATCACAGAAATCCAAACACCAGTCTTTGATGAAAATTGATTTCCACAAAATGGGGTATAATCAAATCAATCAAACAGAGTGGGATAGCGCTCCCGTATCCCGTCCTCGCGCTCCCATGTGGATTCTCCTGGAGAGTGATGTCTCCACATGACACGAACAAGAGAAATGGTCTGGTTCCGCAGATGTTTCTCCCGCCGGTCCAAGATCTCTACTGGCTGCTCCTCGTAAGTCAATCTCGGGCCCACCTCTAGCTCGAAATAGTCCACTACATGGCTCGGGTCTGGAATGTATCGTCGAAGCTGAGGTACGTGGAAAACATCGTGCACTCCCTCCAGTCTAGCTGGAAGCGCTAGTAGATATGCCACCCCGCCAATCCGTGCCGTCACGTCGAAAGGCCCGCTGAATCTCGGACTGAACCTTCCGTCTCTGCCAAAACGAATGGTGCCTCTGGTCGGCGAGATTCTTCAGGAACACTCTGCTTCTAACTGCTAACTCCGATGACCATCTGCTATTGTCCGCCTAGTGCTTTTGTCGATCCATGACGCTCTAAGCCTTGAGTCCTAGTACACATAAGAAGTTTGGGATATCACGCTTTGACAAGGATCGAGGATCAAATAGTCATGAAATGGAAGAAATTTCAATTACAACTTAGAGGAGCAAAATCATGAAGACAACTATTAGGTACGATCAAAAATTGATGGTTTAACACAAGTGGGCTAGGACAAGATAGGAGAACATAGTCAAATAGACATGATTTAAGATTGACGTTTAGACAAGACACAACGAAGTATGGAATCAAAATCTGGCAACATATAATTTGAGGAAATCAATGATCTAACGATACAATACTAGAAGGTAATTAGCAAGGGTTGATTTGAGGAACGTACGAAATACTCAGGAGATACAGTATCAAATCAGGGTGAATATGCAAGAATTTGTGATTCTCGAAAACCAATAATCATATGAAAAAGGAAATATAGTCTCCAGAATAACCAAAAATATGTTGGTATCTGAAATCACTTTGCTTAGAATCCCTACCCCGCCAGTATGTATCTGACTGCAGTGGACTTTCGGCTCCGTGACTCAAATAACAATATGTCTCCAAATACTCTATCAACCTTATCCATTTTCCAACAATCATTGACGAAACAACCCAAGGGATCAAGATATGAAGAATATGACAAGTCTCGACAATACTCGAAAACCTATGGGTGTCTGAAATCACTTCAACTTAGAGTTCCTGCCTCGCCAGTGCGCTACTGGCTGCAGTGAACCCTTAGTCTCCATAATCCAGCTAATGGCTGCAGCGTGCAACTGTCATGCCATAGTAGGTCATCGAATAGCCTCTCGACTTTATCCCTAGGAATTTCAAAAGAGTTTCAAAGAATTCAAAATAAATTTCAATAGTCCAAGTCACGGAAATGGTGAAGTTACCTGACTGTTAGAATTCATGAGTTTATTAGGTACTAAAAATGACAAGGGATCCAATCGGTGAGTACAAAAGGGCAGCCAGGAAGATTTAAAATTTCAGATAGGACGAAGTTTCAAATTATGACGGAATCTCAACTGATATCTGGAATGGTAACAAGATTCCATATATGGGACATTATCCCGAAGGGATAACAGAGTCTCGAAGGATGAACTGAGGCAAGGTATCAGATAGAAGACAAGTTTCAAAATAAAAAATAAAATTTTGTACTAGAAACAAGTTTCAATAAAATCTCGAATAAAAATGAAATCTCGAGCAAGCTTGAATTGAAACGAATTCTCCAATAAGGTATACAGTGAAAAAAAAAATCAAGTATCAACAAGGTCGTATTTAGGAACTAAAATCTCGAAATAGAAAATCTTAACGAGAAAACAAGGTTTAGAATAGTGACTAGAAAACAGGTTCTAATAGGAGACAAGGTATTGGATTGTAAACAAGCGAATCTCAATAGCAACAAGTCACGAATAAAATCGAGAATAGGAAATAGAATCTCAAACAAGCATCAATAGAAGCGAAGGTTCAAACAAGGTTTCAGAATGATATTTCAAGTAGGAATAATTCTGGAATAGTACAAGTTTGATTAGCGAACAGAATATCAATAAACGAGTAGGAATTAAATCTTATTTAACACGAAGTTTGATAAAAAACAAAATTTACAAATAGGAGCCATTACTAGGAAACAAGGTCATGAATGAATGTGCAAACGGTATCGAACAATGGATTTCAAACAAATATTGAATTGTGGGTCTGAAACAAGTTTGTCGAATATAAAACAATATCTTGAAATAAGTTTCGAACATCAATCAAGGTTCCAAAATAGAAGCAAGAAGTTTTGAAGAAATGATCTAGGTGCTAAGAGGATTTTAAAGAGAGGCTGGATTGCTAATCAGATACATGGTTTTCCCAACCATGCAAAAGAAATCTTCTATCTTCAATCTATCTTCAGTGTTTCTCCGGGACTGGAATCACTTCAATTTCTTCAGCTGTCCTGATATAGGCTGATCCTTGCAGTAGTGCTCCATGTGTTTGCTGATTCTGAGAAGGTGGTTCCCTTTTTGCTGTAGTCTGATGCTCCTCGCGCTTGTTCTCGGGCAGTGTGATCAACGTTCTCCAGCAGTCTTGACTTGGTGGGCAGACGATCCGTAGTATAGTATAGCCTCCGTCTTTTGCGGCACTCTTCATAGTGGCATCCTGAGAGGTGGCAGAAATTGTAAATGATCGTCGGCTGGATCTGAATCTGGATCTCCTGCTGGGGCTGAAGTGCAGGGCTCTGGCATGAATATATGGCTGCTGGCGTGCTGAGATCTGCTCCTGATGATGTGATTGGTGGTGTGACCGAAGAAACGCTGACTGAGTGTTGTGACGCTTTGCGGGTCCAGGGTAGTTGTTGTCTTTGTCATAAATCTTCATGTCTTTCATGAGCTTCAGCTTCTGGTTTCGTTCCATTATCTGCGCTATATTCTGAATCTCCAGGCTGGTGGCTCTAATCTTCAGAGAAGTCGGATCCTCACATGCTGAGATGATCTTCAGTGGCGGCTTCAGGTTCTCGATCGGCTCTCTGGTGCAAGATATGCGCTCGGTGTCAGAAAAGTCCAAGTGTCTGAGCGTCTGGAAATCAGAAGTCCTTCCTGGCTCGAAGAGTGTATCCACAAGTCTGACTTAGAAAGGGTGGCCTGCTTTCTCTGGTTGTCAAGGGACTCTTCAGACGTCTCCGTCAATTACGTACTACCCATGGGGATAGTAGAATGATAGAAGGTAGTGGAAGTTCGGAAACGTCAAGTGCAGGTGAATTGACAGTTCTGGTGTTGCATGCTTTTGAACTATCTGTAAAACAGAAAACTGTTAAAATAGCCAAGACCTACATACAACAAGTGTTTATAGAATATTAAAATACCTGATACACCTGATATACCTGATATACCCTTATTTCCCGATTTTCCTATGCTGTGATCAAGTTTCCCTAGTGTAATCAAGTCCCCCAATAGTACGCTAAGTCCTAGGTACCATTAGGATGGACCTGCATGGGCCACCACTAAAAACATGTCACGACCCGCTCCCGAATAATCGGATACGAGTCGGACACGCCCAGCCTTCATTGTTAGACACAATGAAGTAAGCTGTACCAAGCTAGGGAAACTAACCAGATAACATGAAAGTATAGAATCACAGCAACTATATAATGTGTCCCAACCAGAAAAGAGATACAATATCTGAATTTATTACAATTCAACTATAAGAGTCTGCTAGTCTCAATACATGGAAAGATAAATGGAAAACTAAATGAAACTAGGCCTCTGCAGCCTCTAGGTCACAAGCAGCTCCAGCTGGCTCAGTAGGGAAGGCAGTATCCTGTCCATAGTATGTGTCACACAAGCCTCCATCTCACCTATCATAACATATCCAGTCAGGAGCGGAGCAAGTACAATTCTAGGTAATGAACAAGACATCATGAAATGAAAGTACAAGGAAACATGGAAAGTACAGGAAAATACAAGTGAATAAGTACATGAAGAACATGAATGTAAGAACATGAAAGAACATGATATGTAAGCACCTGAAAGAACATGATATCACAGGAAATAAGTACAAGGTAATCTCCTGAACATATGTGTAATGCATTTGAAATATAACTAAATATGTGACCGGCTAGGGTAAGAACCTGAAAGCACCTGAAAGCACATGAATGGTGACTTAGGACCCGCGTGCACGATGCGGGGTCTAAGCTAAAACACACCTGAGTTGTTACTTGGAATTGGTCACATAGATAGTATATTTCCCCTCCCCGGATACAAGTAATAAGCACAAGAGAACAAGAGCACCAGAAAGTACATGACGTGTTGCAATTGTGTCACTCAAGGAAGCACAGGGAAAATAATGTAAAGTACAAAACCGTAGAGTGTACTTGCCTTGCTCCAGGAAAGTACAAGTAGACAAATGAGCTAAGTATCCTCCTGTAAGTAACAATGATGGGTACAAGTTGGTTAATATTAGGACAAGTTCACATTGGTATTTACCAAAACATAATCTTGATACCTACTCAACTTCTCCTTAGCTCTTATCCTATAATTTCAGCTTCTATTAATTACTCAAAATCTAAATACAAAAATCATTGAAATACCAATCTTATTTGTATCTAACTCAAGTGTTATGACTTCCTCCCTAAGCCATTAACTTAGCTAAACAATACTTTATTGAATCCTTATGAAGGTAATGAAAGTTTTAAAAGGTAAAGGAATTCCTACCATTGATAGCCATCAATCTCCTGGATTTAACATAGGGCTGTATTCCTGGTTTATACAGGACCACACCTGAGTTGTCACAGGATGACCAAGTGTCTCAGTTACACTGAGTTACTCAGTTTATTTCCTGAGACATTTCAGGTTCTGAGAATGAAGTTCTCAGGTTCCTGTCTCATGGAGACCCTCAACTGTCTCTGATGAAGAACTCACCAGTTTCAGGTTTCCATTACTGGGTCGAATGGTCCCTGTTTAACAGTCCTATGTCCAAGATATTGTTATATGTATTGCAATCTTAAATCCCAAAACAATAGTCCAACTCTCAGTCTAGAATCCAACAGCATAAATTAAACTCAATTCCTACCCAGTCCAATAGCAGGACAGGACAGTCCATAGTAGGATCCAATGACAGGGTTTAAACAACAGTTCAAATTATAAGACATCCAGATATCACTTATAACAGTTATAATAACTATGCATCTTCAATACATATTATGTCCTGCACTCCAAATCAGTCCAAAATGCAGGATTGTAATTCCCAGGTTCCTGAGAATTCAGGTTACACTGAGTTCTAAATGAAAATTACCAAGTTCTCAGGTTATATGTTCCCTGTGTATCAGTCCTATGGGTCTTAAGGCCATAACAAGTTATACATAATCCTAAATACAATGTACAAGGCTCAATTATAACTATCCTTCAATCAGAAAAATATACTAGGATCTTGATATTTTAAACTGACACAAATCTGCCACATACAACATCAAATTGACTCTGATTTGAATCTCAGTAAAAACTGAGTTTCATTCTCTGGATACACTGGAATGCTTCCCAGCTTACCTCGAGATCCCATCTCAATTTTCACTGAGATTCATCTCAGATTTCACCAAAAGTCTGCACTCATTGGAATACTGAAACTAATCTCAGTTTTATTCACTGGGATTTTATTCTCAGTTCATACTGAGAATTGTCTCAGATTTACATTAAGTTTCAACTCTTGGGTTCAATCTGAATTTGCCAAGGTTCAATGATCATAAATGATTTAAAACCAAAACCCAATTCATGAACCATCCCAACAATATGCACAATTCTCATTTATTTATGATAAATCGGATCATTCACTGATTGACATGAACTTAAGGAAATACTCTAAGGATTCAACCAAAAATTATTCGATTGCAAAGCCAAACAGAGTAGAAGAAGTACCTGCAATTGGTAGGATGCACACGAATCCTTCTTCTACCTCTCTAACCTTTGAGACCTTGCCACAAACAATCAATCACACACAAGAACCAAAACACAAAATCCTCATAATCAATTCATCACAACCATGGCTCACCTTATCAACTAAACTCCAGATGTAAACACTCACTGATATCAGGATTTACTTCACTGATCTGAAAATTGAACACCAGTTACTTAATTTAGACGAAAGTTCTTAAGTCCAAGAGTTTTCTTAAAAATTCCGAGGATAAATTAAGAGGGAAATAGGAAGAACCCTATATGATCCAGATCACTCTGATTCTTCCTGAGAAGGTGTATAGTGACTCGATCAAGAAATTTCATCATTCGAAGAGGAATTTATACTTACAGCCATGAATCTTCAGATCAAAGGATCAACAAAATTGGGCTGATCTCTCGATTTCTCAACATGACTCAAGGGAGGTTTTAGATCTGATTGATCATCCAAGGATCAATGGAGTTTTAGCTACGATCCAAAAATTGAGAAAGAAGATCAGTCAAACTATAGAAAAGAATTCATCATCAGAACTCCTTGGATCTGAACTAAAAGTGAATGGACCTTACCAAATGACAGTTGCCATCGGTTGCAAGAAGGAAGGATTGATCGATCCAAGCTGGTTGTGATCCCTTTTTGCTGTCGATCTGGTGATAGGAGGAAACTCCACTTACTGCCTCCCTGCTTCCAAGGAAGCTTCTGCCATTGCTGTGGAGAGAAAGAACTAAGGAAGAATAGGGGATGATTCAGGAGAGAGGGAACAATATGAGGGAAAAAGAATGGAGAAGGAGACGGTTATATAGAGAGTTGGCTGGAAAATAGCGTGGGGATGAGGCTATTGAAGGCGGGAAAGACCTCCCTCTCCCTCTGACAAAACAGTTAGGATGGAAGAATTGGTTAAGGGAGAAATCAATTTGAGCACAGGAGTATTCCTCTTCTCAATTGATATTGTAAATATGCACATTGGCCATTCAGTGGAGAAAGGGGTGGGCTGGGCCGAGAAGCCAAGAAGAATTTAATTGAAAAGAAAAATGACTTATAGGTTAAATTGATAAATTGGAAAAATATTTATTGCATTTGATAACATAAAAGAACATTGGTAGAATTTTTTTTAAACTTGGAAAGTAGGCTCACAATGAACATGCTGCCTGCGATCAAACTCTGGCTCAACTCCACTCCTCCTCCCGACTGGAGTTCCTTGATCATCGAGGCCGAGGCAGCTGAAAAGAAGGCGTCCAATGCTCGTCTTCTGGGAGTCAGTTTCCCTGCCTTTGAAGACAAGGGAAAACGGCCTGCAGCCAACAACCCTGGACGAGAGACGAAGGGGAAGCAGGCATTGACTGTCAATGCCTCCAAAGGTGCATCGGCACCCACTCAGAAGCCTCCACTTGCACCAAGGCCAAAGGAGGTTTATTCTTTCAACGATGAAGACACCCTGCAACTCTTCGAGATATTGAACCAGGGTGACAAAATCAAGTTGCCAGACCCAAAGCATCCCGACGAGGTTGGGAAAGTGGACCATCCGAGGTACTGTCACTACCATCGGTTTGTCGGACATCCAACTAAGGACTGCTACGTTCTCAAGAACTACATACTGCGCATGATCAATGTGGATGTTATCTTCGTCGACTATGAGGAAAAAATGGTCTTGGCCAACATGGTGTCGCTCCAATTTGGCACCTTACCGCCAACCACAACACAATATGGCGTCATCCCCATCCCAAAGGCGACAATGGAGGTAGTCAATCTACCACCTACTTGTGACAACGTGAGTGGACTCATCCCACTCTCCTTATCTCGGGGAGAGATCTTATGGGTTCACCCCGATCTCGTCTTCGAGGTTACTCAACCGGAGGTATGCTCTGCCTCCAAAGCTAAGGACAAAAAGATCAAGTCTTATCGCATGGTCTCTTCCTCCCTGGAAGAGGCTCTCCCTGTACAAACCCGTTCGCAGCTGAACGTCCAACCCGACGAAGCTGCCGTCGAGGTGGTGCCTCCCCGCACTGCCCCTGCTGTCGAAGAAGGAGGTCCATCCAAGCCTCCGGCGGCCAATAAATAGAAGCATGTAGAGGACCATTTCGACAAGCCTTTACGAAGGGAAAATACTTCGGGGCTAGCTAAGCCTCACAACTTCGACATACTGGCACAACTTACCAGTACTCCTGTACGCCTATCTCTGTTTGAGCTTCTTCGTCTTTCCAAGGATACTCGTGAAGCTCTCTGTGAAGCTCTGAAGGATGCTGAGTCCTTCATCAGTCAGGTCAAGCAGCCTGAAGATCTTTCGACTACATGTGTGCACTACCATTGTGCGGATGAAGTTATCCCCAACATAACCTTCACCCAATAAGATATGCTGCTCAAGCACAACCGACACAACAGACCACTGTATTACACAGGGTATGTCGGCTCCGTCAAGGTGAAGCGGATTCAGATCGATCCAGGGTCTTCCCTCAGTATCATCCCAAAAATGCTACTCTCAACACTGGAGATCCTAATGTACCGTCTGGCGCCTTCCAACACTACATTCAGCGGCTTCAATGCTAGCAAAAATGAGCCACTGGGAAAAATACGGCTGAAATATCATATCGGTAACCTCCGAACCGAGGTGACTTGCTATGTCATGGACGCTGACGTCAACTACAACCTCCTATTGGGTCGTCCGATGGCTGCATGAGTATATGGTGGTGCCATCTACACTCCACCAATGTATGAAGTACGTGTCTACCAACGACATCATCCGGACGGAATTTGCGGACATTGACCCTTTCAAGGGGGTCGAAGCCTACTTCACTGATTCTATCCTGTACAAGTCATCCGACGAAGGGGAAGCCAATGATGCTGACGATGAAACATAAACGGCAACAGAGCTGGACATGGAGCCAGAGGTGATTCCCGACGCCCCTTTGAAAATTCGACTCAAAGGGAAGCCGCCTCAGACGCTGCCTCCCATGACCATCAAGCTACCTAGAAAAGCACCAACTTCTCTAGGTAGAACACCTACTGAAGCTCCCTTGAAGATACGGCTCAAGGAAAAGCCGCTTTAAACATCGACTCCCCTTATGGCAAAACTACAAGGGAAGGCACCAATCACTGAAGGCGCAGTTGAGTCACCTCTGAAGGTGCGTCTTAAAGGCAAGCCTCCGCAATCATCCGTCTCATCCAAGCTGCCGGAGAAGGCCCACATAGCCCTCTCGGACTCCACGGACAAAGCTGCGGTGGACTTTTCCGATCCAACTCCAGTACTCACAGATGAAGAGCTAGGGGAGTATATATCTGCTGATGTAGATGCACCCTCTCTGGATAATGTAATCCCGCGGGATAAAATTTCATGTTTCATCAATAATAGAGTGTCTTTTAATTATTCTAGTCTTCCATATTGGAATGTCATGTATACTTAGATAATGCTCTACGGTCGTTGCAAACACAAATAACGACCGTCAATCATGTAAATCGAGTAGTCCCGTCCCAAGGGGTCTGTTTTGTAGTCCCACCACGGAATCGAGATGAAGAATCCATCATCTTCGACAACGTCGAGTGCCATCAAGACCTCCCGCCACTCGAGCAAGAACCAGATACCGACAGAATACAAGTCTATCGGTACACGGACAAGGCAAGGTATCTCATCCAAAAGATGGGTTACGATCTGAAAAGCAACAAAGGCCTGAACTACGGCAAGGGTCGACGTCTTCCTTTCCGGCTTCTAACACCTAAAGCAAAGTCGCAGGATTACTATTATCAAACTCGACGAGGGGTAGGCTATGTCACGCCGCCGACAACTCCAGAGAGTTCAGAGGCCGAAGAAGTAGAACATTCTCATTCGTCCGAAGCATCAACTTGGGATTCCGATACCAGTGTCGGCTCAGTCTTCAAGAAGGTGCTATCAGCCAACATGGCATCTGCACAATCTCAAGAAGATGATGGCGAAGACCAAATGCCAGAATTCTTCGAGGAAGAACCTTGAGCTCAACGCCTAGGCGCTCAGTGGGAGTCTCGTTTTGAATTACGCGAACCCCCTACCGAAGACGAAGTCGAGCAGATCGACCTTGGGGATGGATCTTCTTCCAAACCCATCTTCGTCAGCAAGAGTCTAAAGGGATCAGACTGGGAATCTTTGGTCCAATTGGCTAAAGAATATATCGATGTCTTCGTCTGGAGCTATGAAGATATGCCGGGACTTGATCCTCAGATCGCTATGTATAGGATTAACATCTTACATGATGCCAAGCCTATAAAGCAACAACAGCGACGTTTTCGCCCTGACATCATGAACGCTATCGATCAAGAAGTGGACAAACTCTTGAATAGCGAGTTTATCCGTGAAGAACAACACCCGGATTGGGTGGCCAACGTCGACCCTATCACCAAAAAGAATGGAAAGATACGGGTCTGTATCGACTTCAGGGACCTCAACACCGCTTGCCCGAAGCACGAATTCCCGCTTCCAATCACTGACGTGATGATCGACAATACATGTGGCTTCGAACGCATGTCTTTCATGGACGAATATTCGGGCTACGATCAGATCAAGATGTTCTCCGATGACACAAAACACACGTCATTCAGGACACCAAAGGGGGTTTTCTGCTACACAGTGATGTCCTTCAGCTTGAAGAACACTGGTGCTATATACCAACGAGCTATGAGTACCATCTTCCATCAACATCTTCGCAAAATAGTCGAATGCTATGTTGATGACATCGCAGTCAAGAGCCATCTCAAAGGGGATAACCTACAAGACCTGAAGACAGTCTTCGATCTCATGCGAGCGTATCAACTCAAGATGAACCCCGCTAAATCCTTCCTTGGGGTTTCTAGCAAAAAATTCCTGGGCTTTATTATTACGGCGAAAGGCATTCATGTCGATCCCGAGAAGACCAGGGCTATCCTTGACATGGACCCTCCGAAGAACCTCCGAGAACTTCGAGGCCTGCAGGGATGTCTGGCATACATCCGAAGGTTTATAGCAAACCACTTCGGAAAATGTCAACCCTTCACCCAGCTCATGAAGAAGGAGGTCTCCTACGTCTGGACAGAAGAATGCCAGCAAGCTTTCGACGATATCAAAGCTTACCTGACAAGCCCGCCAGTCCTGGTGGCACCCGTCGCAGGCAAACCGTTTCTCCTCTATGTCCGTACCATGGACCATTCCCTCGACGCTCTGCTGACTCAGAACAGCGATGCGGGCTACGAGCGAGCTATCTACTACCTCAGTAGGATACTGATCGGGACCGAACACCGGTACAACCCCGTTGAAAAGGAGTGTCTGGCTTTGGTGTTCGTCATCCAGAAGACTCGTCATTATCTCTCGGGCCAGACAATTCATGTCATCTCCCGAGTCAATCTACTCAGGGTTCTTATCACGAAGCCAGGATCATTGAACTCCCGGCTAGCTACATGAGCGATCCTGTTGACGCCGTACAACATGGTATTCATCCCACAAAAAGCCGTCAAGGGCCAAGCTCTAGCCGACTTTTTAGCTGCACACCCTATCCCGGAGTCCTTCAGACTCTATAAAGATATCCCGGATGAGGTCCAAGAGTCAAACGACACCGAAGAAAGCTCCGTCTGGCGGATGTTTTTCGATGGCGCTTCAAGAACAGGCCCCAAAGGCTAAATCATCACAGGAGTAGGGGTAGTCTTAGTCTCCCTCGATCAGCTGGTCATCCAGCGTGCTTACTACCTTTCGAAGCCGTGCTCCAACAATGTTGCCGAGTACAACGCTCTCATCATGGGACTCCAGCTGGCGCAACAGCTGGGGGTGGATCATCTGGAAGCTTACGGTGACTCAAAACTCACCGTTAACCAGATCAGAGAGCAATATGAAGTTCGCCAAAAAGATCTGGTTCCTTACCATGAAATTGCATTGAACATTATTTCAACCTTCACCAAGTTCTTCATAGAACACGTACCCCGTTTACAAAATCTGGAGGCCGACGCTCTGGCCGGCCTCGCAGCCTCATTGGCAGTATCCCTCGGGACTCAGCACTACATCACGGTAGTTGGTCGAGACTTGGTCTGCCCTAAAAACAACCTATGCTCGCAAATGGCCTATGCCATGTCAACAAGTGCTGGTGTTAATGTCCGAGACTGGAGGTTCTCGTTCATCGACTTCGCTGTCAACAAAATTCTTCCAGAAGACCCGAAGGAAGCCGTCTCAGTCAGAAGGCGTTCCCTTCGATTCTATTACGATACAGCTACTAAAATGCTGTACCGACGCTCCTACGATGGACTTCTCCTTCGATGTTTATCCAACGAGGAAGCAGCCGAAGCCCTTCGAGAAGCGCACAATGGAACTTGCGGGTCTCATCAACCTGGGCCTAAGTTGCAGGATCGACTGTGACGCATGGATTACTACTGGCCAACCATGGCAGTCGATGCTGTCGACTATGCCAAAAAGTGCCATGCTTGTCAGCTTCATGCCGACTTCATCCATACACCGTCGGAACCACTACATCCTACGGTCGCCTCTTGGCCCTTCGAAGCTTGGGGTATGGACATTATAGGACCTATCATCCCTCCTTCATCGAGGGGACACCGCTCCATCCTAGCCATCACCGACTACTTCTCCAAATGGACAGAAGCAGTTCCACTGACAAAAGTGAAGAGCTCTAGGATGATCAGCTTCATCAAGCACCATGTCATATACCGTTTCGGGGTACCTCAAAGGATTATCCATGATAACGGTCCATAATTCATCAGCCATGTTTTTAGCAGATTCTCTGACAAGAATCGCATTCAGAACGTGGCATCAACCGCCTACAACCCGGCAGCTAACGGATTGGCTGAGGCGTTTAACAAAACTATTGTCAAGCTACTTAAAAAGGTCGTGTCATCCAACAAATGCGACTGGGACAAAAAGCTCGGCGAATGCCTTTGGGCCTACCGTACAACGGTACGGACCCCGACGGTTAACACACCGTTCTCCTTAGTCTACGGGAGCGAAGCGGTACTGCCTCTCGAGATCCAGATACCCTCACTCCGTGTAGCCATCACAAATCAACTCATAGAGGAAGACAATCAACATCGTCGTCTGTGAGAATTGGAGGCACTTGACGAAAAACATCTCCTAGCTCAACAGCGCATCGAACTCTATCAAGCCCGTATATCACAGGCTTCCAACAAGAAGGTCAAGCAGAGGACTTTCCAAGTAGGCGACCTGGTTCTGGCAGTCAGGAGGCCGATGGTGTTGACACACAAAACACCGAGAAAGTTCGAGCCCAAATGGGAGGGACCTTTCATCATAGAGACGGTATACTCAAACGGTGCTTACCGCCTCGCCAAACCCAATGTGGACTTGTTCATGATGCCCATCAACGGTAAGTTCTTAAAGAAGTACTACTCTTGACATCCTTCAGACACGTACTTCCATCTCCACCCAACAAGGGAGTTTGTGGACCCAATCAACAGGGTTCACGTATACCTCCCTTCCACAAAATCTTACACTTCCGAAACCCAGCTGTTCCGTAGCGTTCTATCTCCAGTAGTAGGACAACCACGTCCATATTACCTCTGAGTTGCTCCTCTACGCCCTACAAAGTAGAATCTTACGCCCCGTAAGACTACGCTACCCATCATGTTTACCACGTCCACATTACCTCTGAGTAAACATCCCGTACAGACAACCCCTGCATTGCCGTACATTGATCGCAGAACTTCCATATCCACATCACCTCTGAGTTGTTCCGCGTACCCCCAGAAGTCATTCCTACCACGTCCATAACACCTCTGAGTAGGAAGATTCCATCATTTGAACCCCATATTTGCCACGTCCATATCACTTCTGAGCAAACTTGTCGGTTCTCTCAAACTTATTATCTGTACCTAAAAACTAAGGTGCGCAAAAGATAATAGGTCCACACAAATCATCAAGTTTATGACAGCAAAAATGAACGCACCACAAAACTCTTCATTCTTTATTTTAAAGTAAAGAATTACATCCCCAGCAGGAGTTGCAAATTACACAAAATAATAAAAAAGGAGAGACAATAATCCCTAAGCATCACCAGGATTGGCTGAAAGCTCTTCGATCCGACGCTTCAAGGATGCCGCCCGAGTCTCTACGGTCGCCAGGACTCGACGTTCGGCTTTTTGACGCATTATTTCTATGGCCTCAGGAGAAGTGTCATCCTCATGCTTCTTGTCCAACAGTTGCCGCTGCTGGACCAGGAAAAGAGCCTGCGAGTGAAAGCCGCTTCCTCCTCCTTAGATGCTACATGTTCAGCTTGGACTCGCTCAGCATCTAACAAGAGTTGGGCCCGCTGGTCTTCAAGGAGGCGAATCTTGGCATTAACCTCCGCTATACTAGCGTCCAACGCAGCTCACAACTCCACCTTCTCCTGCATGGACTGAGATAGCCTCTCCACCGCAGCCTCAGTTTCGGTTACCTCGTGCTCCCAGACAACCACGGTAGCCTGATAAGATGACTCAGTTTCAGCGATCAACTTCTCATTTTTTGCTTCTATCAAAGCGGAGAGATCATTTCACTGGATACACTGAAACTCGAAAAGCAGCTGGTCGAGCTCAGCCACCGATGCCTCCAGAATCTCGGCCATATGTTCATGGCCCTGGTGGGAACGTATCAGACCAATGTGAGGGAGCGCCATGGTTTTTGCCGTCGTAAAACTCCTATTGGCATTCATCACCGTCGATACGCCCCTCTGCAACATCTTGTACACCGCCTCAATAATAAACTTCACGTACTCATCTGCATCCGCCAGCACTTGCGACGTTATAGCAGGAGTTGGAGGAGCTGCTCTAGACGGTGGACCAGAAGAAGACCCACCGACTTCAATCTACGAGGCTGAAACCTCAGCATCAACGGACTCCCCCTCAACAGGGGCTTGAACTTTGCCACTGGCCCGAGGAGCCAAAAGAGCGAAAGGAGCCGAGAGGGGTGTCGATATCGTACCCCAAGTGGAAGGAGCAACAGGGGGTTCCAGCAAACCCTTACCCTTTCCAAGCTCGGAGGGACCACCAACGTCAGGAGCTATCTCCTCCATCTCCAACACACTGTCAGCAGGCCGCACGAGACCTTCCCCCTCTGGCAAGGCAGCAAGATCAGCACTTGTTTCCTGACTCGGCTCTCCTGGAGTCAGGCTCGGCGGACGAGTCTCCCATTCCTCATCGGATCCCTCCGCGGGGCTAGAGTCTGTCGCTGTCTCCTGGAAGGCAGCCACCTCAGCCTCCGCTGCTGAGTCTGTGGTAGGGCTCGGCAACGATACAGCCGACCTCCCCTCACCATAACAAGGAGGGGAATCAGCCCTCTCCTCTGTTTCGATCATGTCTGTTGCTCCTGCAACAGGCTCACTTATCTCTGGAGGAACGTCATTTGAAGACGACGAACTCCACTCTACTTCCTCATCCATAAGCCCCTTATCTGCTGGGTCCTCAATGTCAGAAGCCCCCACGGTAGCTTGCACCCTCCCGAAAACTGCTTCAACCTCAGCTTCCCTTCCAACATAATCTGGAGATACTAAAATCTCTACAGGAACGACGTCAGGATTCTCCTCCACGGAAGATATTACAATCGGAGGAATGCGCTTATCAGAAGAGCTCGCCACCTCCTTCGGTTTATTGACCCTCGGTTTTGAAACCCGGGTCTTCTTCTTTAACGGTTCCTACAAAAGGAAAGCATATGTCACAAAAATGACAAAAGGGGCCAGATTATGGAGAACATCTTTACCTCAGCAGGAATTGATTCCATTGGCGTTACAAGCGGCACTCCCGTAGCCTTTGGAGTCGTCAATTTTCTTGGCCTTTTTGGTGCAGATAAACTGGCTTCCGCGTCAGCCCGCCTCTTTCCAGCTGGGGGATCTTCCCGCGTGCCTTCCGTTGATGCTGCAGCTGCAGCCCGATACCCCGTCAACTCTGGTGGACGATATGATCGGGCTGCCGCCAACATGTTCTTCGTAGCCTCTACCTGAGTTCCAACGATGAAACTATTCTCCCTATCGTAATCAGGAGACACAGTATTTATGGCGCAATACAGCTTGACGGCCGAATACAGGATCTGTGGCCGAAGGTTGTGAACTGGTGTATTAAAATGAACCCCAGTGCACCCGGCATTGTAATATTGCCAACCCCGAGCTCCATCCAGCAAACTTCCAGCAAACCCCAGATTGTTACTGGATTTCCGTAACATTAACTGGGTATAACCTAACTGGCGAGCAAACCGGCTCGACAAATATGGCTCCAGATAACACTTATTCTGGTTTCGGTAGACCAAGTGGGAAGGCCGAATACTCTGCAACCAACGAAATCCCCATTTCGACAGAGTGATCGCAACCTCACAAGAGTCTTCTAAATCTTGGCCAGCCTCGAAATCTTTGAAGATGGGATTGACCTTGACGATCTTCCACCCCTGAAGATAAGACAAGACTCTCCTACAGACGGGGACGCCGGTGTGCAGCCACTTCCTCTTGTAGAAGCGGCGGATAAAGGCGTCACCTCCAACGTGATCGTCTTCAGGACCCTGACTCATCACGTTCGGGTGATATAGAATCAACCATCCCATCAGATAATGGAATGGTAGCTCAGCGCGGGGAAAGTTATCTTTTCTGCCCCTCTCATGGACCACGTCATCCGTAAAATCTCTCAAACCCCGCAGCAGGTTACACACCATCGCGGGGAGGAGAGCCAAAGGGCGACCAAAAGCCAGTTTTACTGCTGGCAAAATAAGGTTTCGGGTCACCCTCTCCACAGAGCCTGACCCACCTGAGAACATACAGTCCTGTAGCCATATCATCAAGTACGCAGTCAACACTGCCTTGGATGACATCCGGTGCACGCAATGCCAGAAATAGCTGTATACATCCTCGCCACTCTCATTTGAACGAGGTGCCTTCTCGCCTAGTCGACTTATTTCGGAGGTTACTTCCGCGGGCTTCAGTCCCTGTGGAGTCGTAAACCGAACCTTCTTAGAGTCCGCCAGGTCCTGCTTGAAAACATAATCCCTCCAAGTAGTCACATGAGGCTGTGATGCCTTTGTCCTTCCATTGCAGCAGATAATGATGGCTCGCCACCTCTTTGAAGACGACCATCATCTCCGGATCCTTCTTTTCCAGAACTAGGATCTCTTCATTTGTCGAAAAATAGTCCTCGTACGGTTCCGAACCCCAGGAAAGCTTGGACACCTCGTACATCTCATGGAGAGCCAATCCTAACTCCCCCACTGGAGTAAAGAAAGTGCCAGTCTGGGTATTGAATATTTCCAAGAGTGCAAGGAACATATGCTTGTTGAGATCCACGCCGGCCTGTGTAGCATGGATAGCGACCGTCAGCCCAATCTCTTTAAGCTCAGTCTTGAACTTTGACAACACCCAAAGGGTCAACTCGTCCCATTTTGGCACTTGGTGACACCAACCTTCAACCCTAAAGCCACCTTTCAGATACATAACCTTTGACGTTAACATCCAATTTGTAAAGGTCGAAGCACCAAAGGCAAAGGTGTCACTAGGGACCTCACTATAAAGGCTCCCAGGGCGCAAAGTTCGATAACTGAACGAGGGTCCGGCTCGCGAGGCGGCTAAGGTATCCCTTTGATTCGAGGTAACATCAATCGATAGGGTACCCCCCACTGCCCCTCCTTAAGAAAAAGTAAGTTACCATGACATCCTTCTCTTGAAAGCTAAACGGTAGAAGGCCGTCAGCGACAATTAGCATTCAAGTTGCCGCATGTACAGGACCATGCCCTTCGCAGAGAAGAACCAGTCTTCCTTGATCTTCAGAACCTTTGCCTCGGTGGAGGTCAAGCGGTCACCAAATAGAAAGGTAGGTTTCAAGAAAGTCACATCTTCGGACTCGGCGGATTTCAGTTTGCCGCTCTCCATCATACTCTGGAGGAAAACAGGCAACTGATCCCAGATTTGCAATAGTATCTCGGAAGGCTGATTCAGTAGGATAGCAGCCTTCGCGGGATTAATAACCTCCTCGTCGAAATCAACTCCCATTTGGCAAAGGGAAGCATCCAGAAGGACTTCATTCAGCAAAGGGATAGTCATTGACACTGACACAGCAAAAACAAAAGTTAGACAAAGCCTTAAGAAGACAAAATATTGGGGGTGTCAAACAGCCTAGCGCATCATCAGGGTCCAAACCCGTGTGCCTCAGCAGGGAAGCATCAGCACATCAGCAGGGTCGAAACCCATGCGCGTCAGCCGTGAAGCTTCGGCGCATCATCAGGGTCTAAACCCATATGCGTCAGCAGTGAAGCTTCGGCACATCATCAGGGTTTAAACCCATGCACATCAGTAGTAAAACCTCGGCACATAATCAGGGCCTAAACCCATATGCATCGGCGGAATAACCTCAGCGCATCATCATGACAGAAGTCTATGCGCGTCGGCGATAAAGAGTTAGGAAACAGCAACATGATGCAGCTCATCCATGTGCTCCAAACTCATCTAAAAAGTTGGGAGATCACACCCACCCATCACCGCAGGCCGAACGTCGGCCGGAGCCACGATGGTGACAGGAGCGTCCTCCTCGACGAACTTCGCAGGGTCGTTCCCCTTGCCAGCACCACCGCGAGGAGTCTTGGGGGCCATCTCGTGAAAGAAAAAGATTCGGGTTTTTCGAAAGAAGAACTCTAGAGAAGAAGAAAGCAAAGTGGAGAAGAACCCTCTCTCTCCATCAGACGCCTATTTATAGGCTTAGGCATACATGGAAACCGATGAGGAGTGACATCAGCCGCCGCCTCGAGTTCCATGAAGTGATAACCGTAAATAAATCCAAAAAGATCATCATTAATCCTTTTGATTACTTCGAAGCGATATCATTTGCATTAACTGAGAGGAGCATGCGCCACATCACTGATGCGCGGAGCACTCATGCACCCGAACAGTCATGCTCCCCGTTGAAGACACCACCATGCTTCTTATTCAAAGTATTCTAAAACTTGACAAAAAGTTTTGGAAACTTTGAAGGGGGTCTTGTAGAAGTATGGAATTTTAGAACCAGAAATCCTATGCACCTAGCACTACATGCGCCAGAAAGCTCAGATGAAGTACTTGGCACAGCAAACGACAAAAGCTTAGACATTAAAATAAGATTTTTATTTCATATAAAAGTCTATTACATGTCTAAAAAAGGCTGTACAAAGGAGAACTTCTACAAAAAAGAAAAGACCCTAAGTCTACAGCCAGGCGCAGCAACCACCATGCGCTCTCAAACAGGCGTATCTCTTCGATGTCTCAGTTTGGCGCATCACTTCGACATCTCAGTTTGGCACATCACTTCAGCGTCTCAGCCAGGTGCATCCTTTCAGCAGCTCAGTTATGTGCCGCCCTTCATCGTCTCAGTCAGGCGCATCTCTTCGGCGTCTCAGTAAGGTGCATCTCTTCAAGAGCCTCAGTTATGTGTATCATAAAGTCTCAGCATATGCGCCTTACCTCGACCCGATCAAATGATTCGACTAATAAAGCATTTATTGAGCAGAACGAGGGTGGACAATCAATCCCCTAGCTGGAGGAAGAGCTCTCCAAACGGCAAAATGAGGCTTTCAACACAACCAGAATGGGCAACACCCACTCTAGCAGGAGGAGGAGCTATCCCAAAGCCCAAGGAAGATGATCGGAGCACCGCAATTCCGATCTACGGCTCTTCCAGCATAACGGAGACGAGGCTCGAGCATCCCGATCTTTGGATGCAACAGGCACCTTCCACCAGCCTCAGAAGCCCTCGACTCTGACTTTTGGATGTAATAGTCACCTTCAAGTGCATAAATGAAGACAATGCATCGCATCTTCACCCTCGGGAACATCTCGTCAACAGAATATTCTCAAGCAAACAAGTTCATTTCGGAAGGACATGAGAGAACGAGAGGCAAACTCTCTCCTTGCCACTATTTATAGGCCGGACAAATCAAACCCATGCGCCAAGTGGCGGGCTCTCCGAATCTCGTGTAATAAATTTACATTAATGGTGATGAACCTGACGCTTCGAATTCAGCCAAGTCAAAACAGCTATTTAAAGCACTTGAAGAACGTAACAGTCGGGCCAATAAAGACGTGTCATACAAACGGATGCACCGGTCAGACCGTACATCATACTGACGCGCCCACCAGCACCAAGCGCCTTGTAAGGATGTGCCCATACGTTCCTATGCACCTAGTAGAATGCAGATCGATGTGCCTACTCAACAGCCCATCACCCGTCAAAAAATATTAAATGCTGAGGTCTGACACGACAGCGGCCAGTCCCCGAGGACTGAACAGTTGACAGCTTTTTCAGAAGACGAAGCGTCAATGACGTCGACATCAACATTACTTCCCTCCGACGGTTACAAGCCATGTGGCCGCCCAACCATTTCGTATGCGCCTCCGCAGCCATGAGACCAAATCTCTGCATGCGCCTCAAAAGCCATGCGCCTCAGACTTTTCTCTGATCCCTAAAGACAGAAGTCAAAGTCACTACTGAAGCCTCGTATGCGCCTCAAAAGCCGTGCGCCCAGACTGGTTCGTGACTCCGAAAGGTTACAAGCCAAAGTCTCCTCATGCACCCAATCCTAGGTGCATCCTATCAGATTACTCTCCACCAAATCCGAGATCTTTGAGCAACGGATACACGCCACGTGTCCCTTGACTCAGTTCAGCCGATAAAGGGGTGCTAATCACCCAAGATCTCAGTAACCGAAAGATCTTTTCTACTGCTACGTGTCAGCTCTGCCGTAGCCTACAAATGCAACGAGAAGAGTTCAACTCCTCAATCCGAGCGTGCCGCCCATACGCCTCCATTAGCAATCACCACGTGGCATCCCCACAAACCGGCATATCCTACATATACGTGCATGAGCAGCCAGCCTGCAGACTATAAATAGAGGGATCATTTCCTTCTGACAAAAGGCTACGAACCTACGAACACACACACAGAGAGGCAGATACAGACACCCAACGTCTTCTTCTTCTCCGTGGGCTCCAGCACCCAGAGCAACTCAGAACTTCAGAGAACCGATAACCGTCGTCAGATCGTCAACGGAGTCAACGCATTACCACTCGCTCCATCGGCACAAGGGACCCAGATAAACAAAAGTATTCTCCTAGGACTACGTCTAAGTCCTACATTGTAACACTGTTCTGTTTGTATTGAAATTTGCAATAAAAAGATTTTAATGGCAAACAACGGAGAGATGGGCTTTGCTCTGCATGAGATGAAATTGCTCTCGCATCTGCCAGCGGGAGAGAATTCCTATGAAGAGTATGTACCGAAGAAAGATGAGCTAGAGGCTTTGGCCAAAGAGAACTCTCGAATAGTAGCAGTCTTCTATGAATTGCTATGTCACTTTATGATCTATATTCATTTTTACCACAGCAAGCCTCCTGGGACGTGTTATTTGTCCAAATGGTTATTATACTTTTTTTAGGTCACGTCCAGGAGAACAAGGTACAAGAGCATCTTAATTGTGAGCCTCGCTCCTTTAAGCCACTTTATGCTCCAACCATTTTATAATTGATGGAGGAATCCGGCTGCTTCGATACAGAGTTGGCCGAAGACTGGTGTGGTTATGTTGCCGATACCCCTGTCGAGAGCTACATAAGACAAAGAAGCACAGCCACGTCCCCAGAAGCCACCTTAATAGGCTTCCTTTCTCTGTGCCTGTGACGATTTGTTGTTCCGGAAGCTAGTATCATCGACCAAATCCATCGGGGCATACTACTCGCCGTTGTACGTTTCGTATTTGGATATAAGATGGACATATTGTCCGCCATGACCAGTCGGCTAAACGTGGGACTCCAAAATTTTATAGACGCTATGATGGAGAAGCCCAACTCTCGAAAGGATTTCCTTCGTACCGAGATATCATACACATATTTGTTCGGCTGGTTATTACTGTAGAAGCATAGAAAATAATAAAGAAAGATCCATGCGACCAGGAAACCCCATGCGGCTCAGAAAGCCCATGCGGCTCAGAGGACCCATGCGGCTCAACGCGTCTATACGGCTCTGTGATCTCCATACGGCTCAGAGAGGTGCCATGTAGCATACAAATAACTCTTCCCTTACTGCATTAATTGTCTTGACAGCTGACAGCTCTGACAAGACGACAGCCCTGACACAAAGATGTAATTATGACTCTGTCATAATGACAGACTCCTAGAAAAACGAAGGAGATCTCTGACATAATCCCTCGAGATCCAGAAAATGCCATGCAGCCTTGGCACGTGGACAGTCATATGCGGCTCGAGCGGAGAGTCCCCATACGGCTCAGGCCGAAGTTGCCCTATGCGGTCTAGATCGAAACAGCCCTATGCGGCTCAAGCAGACGCTCCCTCATGCAGCTCACAAGGACCATCTCCATGCGGCTCACGAAGGGGTTACCCGTTATGCGGCCACCTACGTCCATGCGGTCCAGATTATCATGTGAGGCGAAGGTTTGGGGGCCACTCCCCAACAGCCTTGACACGTGGCCGGGCTTATGCGGCTCAATCCTCATGCGGCTCAGATTCCCTCAGCGGCTCCCAGAATACGTGTCATAAAGCCAATCAATTTTCCAGATTTACTGCAATCAAAGATTGGGTCAAATCCCCATAATCTGGGATACGTGGCAGGAGAATGAATTAAACTTATTCATTCAGATTCGTAGACATCAGCAGATCATCATAAGGGAGATTTATTCCAATTAGCATTAATTACTAAGAGGATTTGGCACAATCTACATTAATGGCCCAGATTCAATACACTCGAAAGTAATGGCCCAGATTGATCAATCAACAGGCCACCGCCACTTTAAGGGACAATCATTGTAAACCCTAATGATAGCATTCCCTTCTTATAAATAGCAAGGTGCCATTCCCTTGCAAGGGAGACCCTTTTTTGAGATCAGAGAGCACCAAAATACTTGGAGAGAAAAAGCAGAGAGAGAGCGAAGAGAGCATTTTTTTAACGCCAAGCAATCTTCTGGAGCCAAGGCTGCATACCGATCGTCCAAGGAGTAAGGCAGAGCTGTCGTAGCTTTCCCGAGCCTCTACCGTCACCCCCAGACTCTAAAATAAACAATTGTACTTAGACTCCTGTACCTAGGTTTTCGTTCCTAGGCTTTCTTTGTACAAGCGAGTTTATAACGTGAAGTAAAAGTCCAGTCCTCCGATAATTATTCTGCTCTTTTATATTTCATGGCAAACATGATGGCGACTCTGCTGGGGACCAACTTCTCCACGGCTGAGGAGTTGGTGACGCAATCGGATGCAGCCAAGCTTGGCTCCACGCAACAGAAGATGGTCGTCTATTTCGACCAACAGGCGTTTGAAGAAATGCTCTCTGAAGGAAGTGCCGGCCCGATCCATAAGCATACCCGCACAAAGAAAGCTCGCTGCGAGTGGAGGCCAAAATCGTTTGCTCCTCCACAAGCTCTGGACGGAATACTCTCTGCTACCCAAGACGGCGAAGGCGACTCTCATACGGCTCCACTTCGAGCCGTAGAGCACTCTATTGTCCCCAAGTCCGGCAGAGAAAAGCACTACGATGCTGGACTTGCAGGGACAAAGTATGACTCTATGCGCCCCAAGAAGAAGCCGAGTACTCCTGTGGCCAAATCTGCCAACCACATGCAGGAGGCTCATGCGGGTGAATCTACAAGCCGCATGAAAAAAGTCTATACGGCCAGATCATCCAGCCGCATAAAGAAAACTCATGCGACTGAGACTCCAAGTCGCATGAAGAAAGCCTATACGGCTATGTCTGCCAGCCGCATAAAGATTGTTGAGGACGGCAGCATGACGCATACCCCGCGCGGCTCTGTCTTCGACCGCCTGTCTTATGGTCCTGATCTCTTGTGCTCCCAAGAAAAAATGTCTGACTCTCTCCAGCATCACCTAGACTCTTCCTACTATGTACCTTTACGCACTAGAGCGAAGAAGTCTAGGGCAGTACGAGCTTGGCACGCTCGGTCCGTTGATCCTGTCTCTGATCATCTGAGCGTCCCGCATACCGTTATGCGGGCCTCAGATGGGAAGTTGTACAGAACCAATCGAGTCCAGCCTCCGGCGACAATCGGACAGAGAGGTTCGTAAAAGTCTTCCAAAATCCAGGAAGCAAACATGGTCGATCCAGACCCATCTGACTTGCGTGAGGCCATCCTCCACAAACGCAAGGAAAGAGAAAATGTATCGGGGTACAAAAAGTCCTCCCACGGACGCCACTGCACCCAAGTCATTGTCAACTGCTGCTGCAATAACGCGACGGTGCAAGAAGACCGGCAGTCCGTCTTTCAAAGACTGCAACAGCCGTCTTTAGAAGACGAGGCACTTTCCGTCGTCTCCTACAACTCTGCTCAGAAAGTCCCCGCTGATGGAAGAAGGAAGAAGACAAATGTTCCCAGCCCTGAGATCTCAACCATTGTGACTAAAAGACTGTCGTCTAAGCGGGTGCCCACCACCGGAGTTTTCTAAGGTACTCGTTCTAAGACGAAATCTGCTACAGTGGGAGATTCGTCGTCCACAACACAGAGGGTTGCTGGAACTGAGGGTAGCACTCATCCGAACCTCCACGATAATTCGACGTTCCAAGAAGACGAGCCGGGGGAGACAACTCTTCCATCAGATGCAGCAAACCCCGACGTCCCTGAGGATGTCCACAACTCCCAAGACGAGGCAAACTCGGAGACTGGGGTACTGCTCCTTTCGAGTCTGAGCCAGAAGAGAACATACCCACATACCCCGATGACTTCTCACTACAGGGGTATGATTCGGAGGGCGCTTCCTCCACCGCTCCGTCCATCTCTCCTCATGTAAAAACTGTATTCATGACAGACAGCAGCCAAGGTGGTTCCAATGATCGCCAACGCATCGACACGCTCGAAGCCATATTGCTTACCTTGGTCAAGTCTGTGGACGAGATCAAAGCAGCCCTTCTAACTCTGCAAGGAGGGACGTCTGGCCAAACAAGCACGGGTCCCGCGGTCAATGTGGACTCGAATTCAGCAGCACCAAACCTGGGCAATAATCCTTCTGAAGTAACGGCCCCCACCGCCGTAGATGAGGTCCGCGAAGCGAGAAGAGAGGTCCAGGAGCTCTGAGCCATGTTTCACGCTCGAGAAAGCTCTCAAGACCTCAGAATACGGCAACCGTACCCTGCTGTATGGAGGGATGTCCCCTTTGCGCCAAGATATAAGCCGTTCAATATCAATCTTTATGATGGCAAGACCTCAGCAAGTCGGTATATTACTTACTTCGAGGTTACCACCGACCATCTGCCCCATGACATTGCCATTCTCACACGATTATTCATCGGGGCATTGGAAGGGGTCGCCTTCGATTGGTATCGCAACCTGCCAGACAACTGCATCCACTCCTTCGCTGACTTTAAGCGTATGTTCTTGGAGAGATTCTACGAAGTAGGACAAGACACCACAATGTCCACCCTTATGGACGTCGTCCAAGGGGAGAAAAAGCTGACAAGAAACTATATCGAGTGGTTTCGCCAAACCGTAATAAAGCTGCCATCTGGAAATCCGAATTCCTCCCTGATCGAAATTTACCAAAATAGATTGCTCCCAACAATCAGTCTCTGGATGGGCGAAAGTCAATTCAAGGACTGGAAGACGTTCATCATCAGTGCCACAAGTGCCGAAGAACGATTGAAGAAGGCTCGCCAATTGGGACTGCACATCTCGGATGGAGAGAACAAAGGCAAGCATCCTAACACCAACAACGACAATGGGGGTAGTCCCTCCAACAATCGGGACAGCAGGGGTAAGCAGGCTATGGTGGCCGACACAGTACAGAAACCTGAGCCAAAGTCGGCAGACAAACAATGGCCACAAATCACATACTCCTTCGAAAACGGTCACGTCAAGCCCATCTTGGACATGCTCATACAAGGAGACAGAATTCAGCTTCCTCCACCAAGATGGGAACCACGGCAGGCAGACATGGAGAACCCAAAGTACTGCCATTACCACCGCTACGTCCACCATGCCACACACGACTGCTACCAACTAAAACGGTACATCCAAAATCTCATCGTTTCGAACGCTCTGGCCATCGATTTCGAAGAGGTAACAGTCGCAGCGAATATGGTGTCAGTACAATTCGGCAGCTTCCCTCCGACGGAAACTCAAGACGGTGTGGTCCCCATCCCTCTGGCGACAATGGAGATTGCTAATCTTCTACCTCCTCGAGATCAGGCTGCTGGTCTAGTGCCTCTCACCACATCACGAGGGGAGGTCATGTGGGACCATCCAGACTTGGTACCAGAAGTGACTCAGCCCACACCATCTTTCATTTGCAAGAAGAAGAGTGGAAAAGTCAGGTCCTGTCGCACAATCTCGGCAGATATCGAAGAAGCTACAGCCGTAGTCACGCGGTCTGGGACACAATTGTAATGTCCTAAATTCGTGATACGTATTTAGTGTACGTATACGTATTTTGGACCCATATTTTATTTATTCATGGTTAGTTGTCTTGGTTTATTTTGCATTGGCTTGGTTTTATTGTCATTGATAGTTTAATTACTTTTAATGATTCATTGGTTTATTTGGGCTTGGTTTATTCCTGGATTGGTTTGGCTTGGTTCGGTTTGGGATTGCTCTTGGTTCATGATGAACCCAAGGTGAACCCCCTACCTACCACCACCATTTGTATTTATTAGCCCTCTTCATTCTCTCTCTTTATTATTTATCTTCTTCTTCCATTTACTCCCTTCACCTACCAAAGAGAGAAGAGAGAGGTCTAGGCAAGTGCAACATGCTTCCACAAGAGAACCTATTTTTATTGTTCCATTAGCTTCTCCTCATATTTTTAAGACACATTAGAACTTGTCATTTTCTATTTTAAAGCTTTAATTTTCGTAGATCTAAAAATTGCTTATTTTCGGATTTTGGTGGTTTTGGTCTATCAAACTTCCTTGTTTTCAAGTTTTGAGGGTTCCATGCTGTAGAAAATTTTATTCTACCCAATTTTGACCTTTGAAAAGTTGGATTTGGACTTATTTTGACCAAGTTATGGACTTTTGAAGTTTTAGGTTCAAACCATGGAGTTCTTGCTATTTTGGAGAAGACAGTGAGCAGTGCTCAAGCTTTTTAGCTTGTGCCACTGAGTTGCGCGCGCTCTTTAGTGCAGCGCAGTCCCCATACGTTGCCTTTTGGAAGCATATGGATCTCATATGCTACCTTGATGAGGAGTCGTATGGACCCCATACGCTGCCTTTTGTGAGCGTATGGCTTGCATACGCTGACTTGTGTGACAAGGAGTCGTATGGACCCCATACGCTGCCTTTTGTGAGCGTATGGCTTGCATACGCTGACTTGTGTGACAAGGAGTCGTATGGACCCCATATGCTGTCTTTTGTGAGCGTATGGCTTGCATACGCTGACTTGTGTGACAAGGAGTCGTATGGACCCCATACGCTGCCTTTTGTGAGCGTATGGCTTGCATACGCTGACTTGTGTGACGAGGAGTCGTATGGAGTGCATACGCTGCCTTTTGTGAGCGTATAACCTGAGCGTATGACCTGAGCGTATGCTGCCTGAGCGTAGCTTGATTATCCTAGATCTTCTATGGCCCTGTATATTGATATTTTATTAGATATTTAACGTCCATTTTATATCCTTATACCTTTTGTCCTGAACTTGATAATCATGAATTTACTTAATATATTTGGAATTGATAATTGAGCATGACGTGATAGTGACCCGTAGTGGTGCACTCCTGACATAATAACCTGACATGACATGATAGTGGCCCGCCGTGGCGCACTCCTGACAAAGTACACTTGGCATGATAACCTGACCTGATATATCTTGAATAACTGTTGCGACGGCTACCTGACATGACATGATCTGTTTAATTAATCCTGACACCGTGGGCGATTGTGCTTGTACAAATAATCCAGTCCTGTCTTGCATCATATCTAGGAGGGGACTCCTGAGTACCACGATCAGGAGTACCTACTGAAATGGACTAAGGTTAATGACTAGTATAATTCATTAGACATGAAGAGATGTTCTCCAGTTACAGGCGATCCCGTTATCCCGGCCGCAAATATTTGGACTTGTAGCCTGCCGACGAGTAGGGCACATTTCCAGCCCACTGTTATGTGGGGCACCTGCCATTGTCACTTAAATGATTGAACTCTATTGTCACTCTAATGCATTGTACTCTCTAAATTGTCACTATAATGATTGCCTGGATAACCTGGA